>OX243822.1:3606878-3719378 GCA_945859605.1 Lumbricus rubellus
CTCCAAATTATAGGGTCGATAGAGCTCAAGGAGATACGTAATAATTACGTATGAAGCAAAGCAGTATTTTATACAATGTCATCAACTTACAAAACTTACATCTACATTTATATAGTCATAAATGCAGCTTAAAACTCAGTCGATTTTCACACTCTAACAGTGCCAGTCTCAAATTTGTACGAAGAAGGAGGCCGACACTAATATCAAAGCTTTGCTACCAGTGTCTTTAAACATTTACTGCCACTGCTACTGCCACTCCCACTACTACTACTACCTCGGGGAAAAAATAACATGAATATAGCATTACTAGCGTGCCCGGCCACGCGTTGCTGTGGCTAAAAAGAGCATCCAACCATCCGTCCCTACCTCCATTCCACCTCCCCTCCGCCTCTCCCCTCCTCCGCTGCCTACCTCCTGACCTCCCCTCCCCCTTCCCTCGCCTTGCTACCCCTCCTCTTCCCATCTCCTCCACCCATACTCCCTCTCCTCCCCTACCCACCTCCATTCTACCTCCTCCCGTCCCACCTCCCCTCCCCTCCCATTCCATCTCCCCTTCGCCCTATACCCTCATCCCCCTTTCCAGTCCCCCTCCTCCCCCTCCCTCCGTCCCTTCCTCTGCCTCCCTTCCTCCTCTCCCTCCCCTCCCTCTTCGTCCTGCTCCCTTCTCCTCCTTTCCTCCCTCACACCATTCCTTCCCGACAGCGACATAATTTTTATGCGAAATTTGGAGATTATGATTATGATGCTCATCTCGCGACTTTTGGGCGATTTTACAACGTGATTTCGCGACAAAGCGTTTCCGAAATCTGGCAACCCTGAACGACGGGCGAATTTGCAAAGTTTTGTTTTTTGTTCTAAATGATTGCGCTTTTTCAAAAAAGCATGTTGCAAAATCGCGCATATTTGAAAGGAACGTTTTGGTGAAATTTGAAAACAATCGGTGAATAAATTTCCGAAATCCTTGATTCAGACATAAACTCAGTTACATTTTTATTTATATACACCGTGACTCAAAAAAAGTAAGCCAAATTGTTTTGTATATATCTCTAATACCTGATGACATATAATGCTACAATTTTCCACATATTGAGAGAAGTGGACTAAGAATATGATTCCAAAATTTCATGAAATAAAGTTGAACGGATAAAAAGATATGAATATTTAAACTTCATATACCGAAAATGCAGTTTACAAGCAATTTTCTGTCAGATTCAATAAAAAGTAAGCCAAACAATTTTTTTTACATCTCTGATGTCTGATGAGTAATCATAAAAACTTTTTCCAGATATTTAGGGAATTGAACCAAGAATAGGATTCCAAAACTTCATGTCATAAAATGTGAAGGGATAGAAGGATATGGATATTTCAACTTCATCACCCGAAATTTCAGTTTTCAGCAAGTCTGTTATTGTGTAGACTTCATTTCTCCCACATTATGGCCTCCGAACAGTCCAGATTTGAATCCTGTCGACTATAAAATGTGGAGCGTGATGCAAGATCGAGCCTACCAGACAACAATCCATGATATAAACGATCTGAAGCAACGGTTGTTGGAAGTGCGGGATGGCCTGAACCAGAGGATAATCGACGTTGCTGTTGCCATTGCAATGGCGCCAGCGCCCTCAGGCTTGCGTGCAAGCAGGAGGGGGACATTTTGAGCATCTTATTTAATTAAATTATCAAGCCATACTGTTGGGGTCATATTGGTAGTTCAATTCTATACATATCTGAAAAATTTTAGAATGATTAATCATCAGGCATTGGAGATAATAGGGAAACAGTTTATCGACTATGACAGAAAATTGCTTGTAAACTGCAATTTCGGTATATGAAGTTTAAATATTCATATCTTTTTATCCGTTCAACTTTATTTCATGAAATTTTGGAATCATATTCTTGGTCCACTTCTATAAATATTTGGAAAATTTTAGCTTGATATGTCGTCAGGTGTTAGAGATAAATGCAAAACAATTTGGCTTACTTTTTTTTGAGTCACGGTGTAGATATGAAATCCCCCCCCCCGAGGGATCATGCTTACGTCGGGGCAAAAAAAATAACAATATCAGCAATAACAATAAAAAAATCACAAAAATTGTATATAAATAGAATAATTATAATAATACTAATTAGATGTATACAGCCCAAAGAAGTATAATTAAGTCGGGCAAATTATTTTTAGTTAAAATAACATGGACAATTTGAAACCTGAGATGTCAACCCTTTACCCTCACACCCATTCTATTTTGCAGAACAAGTCCGCAGAAGAGAGAGATTCACCACCTCGGATTTTAACCCATCATCGCTATCAATGCTAAAATTAATATCAAATTCGCGCATGTAGGTGTGGTGTCGGCATTGACCGAGGGTAATGTCAGTTCCGAGTAGGTCCAAATTTCGCACAATACAGCTTCAAAATTCAAACTACTTTTTAAAGACTTTCTGTTGCATTGAGAGCAAATTCTGACTCTAAACAAACTTAAGACTTGAAAACTAAACACGGGTTTTCAACCACACCTTTTTAACGTTCTACAGTCACGCTATATATACCTCAAAAATATCATACATAAATTTCATAACGATTTACGTTGAAGAGCCCAAGGGTCATCGACGAAACCGCTCTATTTTTAGGAACCAACTTCCACGTCACGGGTCACGTGGACCAATCACAGCAATTTTACTACCACTATACGCGACGCGGGCATAATTTCTCGCCACACCACCAGAACGGAGACGGCGTCGGTCAGCCGCGGTGGCCATAATCCCTGCCCCCGATCGATAAGTCTCGCGTCCGCCGCCGCCACACTTGTCCGGATCAATAGATCCCTTAGCAACCCCTCGCCACTTACCAGTCAGTCTCCTGCTCGCCCTACTCCATCAGGCGCCGAAAGGAGAACCGCCGGACGCTGCCAATGCCACACTAGCGGCCAAAGTCGCCACTAGCACACCGTGAGAGACCCCGGCTTAAAAGCAGCTCGCGACTCGTGAGGCGTTGTGCCTGTTAAATGCAGACCATTAGGGGAGGCTAATTGCGGCATTTGGTGATGTTAACAGACACTGTTAAGAACACTAGAGTGGTAGGTCTTGGTAGTACTTGCCGTTTCGACAGCTAGAACAGTGTAACGTAGTTTGAAAATTATATAGCGCCGCGTACAGCAGTGACCATTCAGTAGCGCTTCCTCTGTGATTATATGGTACTATAATACCACGAGAGAAGAAATATTTTTGTTGAGGAGAGACAGATATGTAGGAACAGATCTAGGAAGATCTTAATGACTTGAAAACGAAACACGGGTTTTCACCACACCTTTTTAACGTTCAACAATCACACCATATAATTCACAAATACTATAATATATACAACATAATATACACTACACTGTGTCCGGAAAAAAGGGACCCATTTTGTAAATATGAAAATAAATACTAAACATTCACCAATTTTTACAATTCAAACAGCATTTTAATCCTGACATATTTGTCTAATATTGGTGAAAATATAAAAGTTCCAGTCACAATGATGACGTCACAATGACGTCATTTCCATAAAAGTTCATTTAGCCGGCCAGTCATGCATGGTTTCGGTTGGTATATTGATTCTTAGTAAGACGGAAATCCATTTAATAGAACCAGGAGTGAAAATAAATGCAGCTCATAACAGGAAGTGTCTGCTCTATAAAAAAAATTGGTGCCTGATATACGGGAATACTAGGATTAATGAACATTTCAACAAGATGGCGCTCCAGCTAACTGAGCTCGTTAAACCGTTGAACTGTTGACTAAGGAGACTCCGAATTTCATTCCTCCTATGATCTTTGGCCGAGGAACGGCCCGAGCTTAAATCCAGTTGATTATAAAATTTGGAGACTATTGCAGGAGATGGTGTACAAGACTAGTAAAAGAGACATTGAAGAACGTGAGCGAATTGTTAATGCCTGGGAGGATTTTGATAAGCTGGTTATCGATGCTGATGTTGGCTATTAGCGCGACCGTTTTGAAGCTTGCGTTGGGTTCGAAGGTGAACACTTTGAGCACAAATTGCAGTCTGACATAATTCTGATATAAAAATAAAATTGAACTAACATTTATAATTGATAAATAACATCTTAAAACATCTTTAAAATATTGAAATTTGAGATAATTTTGTGCACTTATCGCTTAAATTTGAATTTTTATGCAAATGACGTCACTATGACGTCATCATTGGGACTAGAACGTTTATATTTTCACAATTGTTAGACAAATATGTTAGGCTAAAAACGGTGTTTGAATTGTAAAAATCGATGAATATTTACTATTTATTTTTATATTTACAAAATGGGTCCCTTTTTTTCCGGACACAGTGTATATAAATTCATCATCATCATCAATGTCCATGGGTTCAACGCCCGTATTCACACTATATAGATTGGAAACATGTAAAGAGGATGGAAGGGTATAGTTACACAGAGAGCAAGTCAAATGGAAAAAAGTGATCTAGTCTGGGTCAATGTGGTCTATGTTTTTTCGGGACAAAGAGATCATTCCATATGGTGAGTGGCCATATGCCATACCATATCAACCAACATACCATAGCAGCAAACAACCGAAAGTATCTAATAACTGACTGGGAGCACTTCTGAGTAGCTTCCTTGAAGAGGCGCTATATAAATTCTCGAAATGAATGAATGAATAATGTATGTATGAGCACTTATTATGGCGCTTATTCAAGACTACTACTCAGAGGCACTCCAAACTACAGTGAGGACAGTGAATCTCATATTCAAACCAAATTGCATTCAGCAAAATTGCAAGTAACAGATTTACTTAGTGTGGCTTGAGGTGGACTCGAATCTGCAACATTCTGGCCCCAATTGGCATTGAACATACCCCCACACCATCGTGCCCCATAAATATTTATAATCATTAGATTGAAATGTTCAACACAATGTCCTTACAACAGGTCACTAACAGTTCACATAACCAAATAAAAACACATGTTCGAAATTAAACACATCAAACAATTTTTAGTGGAAATGGTTGCAGAGCATTCCAAAATCCAATTTAATCAAATTAAATAACTTACATAGCACAATAATATCCATGTTTATACCATCTGAACATAACTATTGAATAAGGACAAACATGTGGGGAACGGTAGTGTAGTGGTGGCGTCGTTGCCTTGAAGCCGGAAGGTTCAAGGTTCGAATCCAACTCGCCGCGTAAGGACCTTGGGCAAGTCCTTCGCTCACAATTGCTCAGCGCTTTGGCGTGAAACTCCAATGCAGTGTCCGCTCTGCATTCGGGAGCGCCTCTGAGTAGTAAGAGTTTGAAGGGGCGCTATAACAAGTGCACATACAAACAAACTGGTCAAAAACAGTTCACATAACCAAATCAAAACACATGTTCGAAATGAAACACATCACACTTTTTAGTGGCAATAGTTGCAGAGCATTCCTCAATCCAATTTAGTTTAATTAAATAACTTAAGTGCAATAATAACCATGATTAATATTGATTATATACCATCTGAACACAACTATTGAATAAAGCAAACAGACTTCTAATCTAATCTCATACCTCCAAACAGTTTTATCAACAAACATTTCATTTCACAACTATCCTCACTAATCTAGTCTAATCTAAACTAATCTAATCTCCAAACAGTTTCATCAGCAACATTTAACTCTACAACCATCCTCACACCATAATCTAATCTAATCTATTAATCTAATCTAATCTAGCACAGCATTACCACTACAACATACTAATCCATCAACGTCCATAGTTTCCATCAAATTCCTTAATTAATGGAAGCCTTCTTGAACCCAGCCTGCACGCTCCAGCATGCTGTGCCAGGGATAGAGGGGTAAGCCCCACGACCAGTGGGGGAGTGGGGCGGAACATGAGGAGAAGTGGAGAGGGATAAATAATCCACCAGGAAGGAATTATAGTCGGCTGGACTCTCTTCTGGAATCTTCCTTAGCACAGATGGTGAAACCAGATGTGGTCTTGGCTGTGTTTACAAAAGACCAGACAAGCGAAATTGTGGAGGAATTGATGGATAGATGGATAGAAGGATGGATAGATGGATGGATGGATGAATAGATGGATGGATGGATAGATGGATGGACGGATGGATGGTTTATAGGAGCATGGAATAGATGGATGGTCGACGGTAGAATTAGGTGGGTGGATATATGCATGTATGCATGTATGTATGAATGTGTTCATTGGTGTAAGTATATTTCATGCATGTGTGATTGTGTGTGTGTGTGTGTGTATGTATGTATGTATGTATGTATATATGTATATATGTGTCTGTATGTATGTATGTATATGTGTGTGTGTGTGTTTGTGCGTGTGCATCTGCGTGTGTGCATGAATGTTTGAACGTATTTATGTATAGTTTGTACACATGTCTGTTTGACTGTCTTTCTGCATAGATCTGTCTGTGGCCATGTGTAAAGTGCCTTTTAAGACCTCGACAAGAGTTTTAATAACATGGCAATCTGACATATGTAAACAAATGCCTCTGGAGAGTTGGTGTGGAATTGTTTCCTGAGCTGTCTAGCAGACGGTGAGTGTCTGGGTCAATGCACGAGATGGCCCAGATTGAAAGAGCAAATGGAGGCACACATGGACCAGTCTGTAATTGTATCTGGAAATTTAAATAGTGCATCTTCAAGGGTAAGCTGATCTGTGGTGCTTTTGTGGTGGCTATGCAAAATGTAAACAAGGAGAGAAATGTTGTAAGCAAAGCAAAGAAGTGCAAAGAAACTTTGGGGGAAAGTTTGCGGTGGTGGGCACATGCATACGCGTAGAGCCGAGACAATTGAAATTGATCCATAGTTGATTGATGGGACAATGTTGAGAGACTCTAGATGGTTGGTTGGATGGAAAAGATAGACGGATGGATGGAAAAACTGGATGGAAAAGATAAATGGATGGATGAATGGATGGAAAAGATGGATGGATGAAAAAGATGGATGGATGAAAAATATGAATGTATGGGGGGGAAATGGATGGATGGATGGTGAAAATGGAAAGAATGGATTGATGGATGGATGACACAGATAAAAGATAGGCAGAAAAGAAATCATTGTAATAACGTGTAACCTCTATTGTGCCAGAGTCTAATACACCAAGCTTCAACTTATGGTGTTCCAGAACCAAGGCGAAAGACTCGTTAACAAGACAGAGAGGAAGGAAGACTAACGTTGGACAAGCAAAATTAATGCAAATAAATTTGTTGGCTTGCAAAATCTAACAAATGAATTTCCCATTTTTGAAATAAACAACCATTTAACTAACAAATGAATTTGTCACTTTAGAAAAGAATAATAATTTACCTAACAAATAAATTTCTCACTTTAGAAATAAATACCGGTAATCATTTAATTGAACTTGATTTCCACTGCGGACTTTTAAATCTGGCGAATAAAACGATCGAAAGATATTTCAAAAGGAAATAAATGACATCCTTTCAACAGCAATTAATTGATTGGCAGATAGCTGAGCAGGAAATGATAGTGCAATAATTTTCAACAGGCCACAGTAAAGATAATATCAATCACTACAGACATTCAATCATAACACAATACAACAACTACAGATTGTAGGCCACGAGAGAGAGACACCAGCAATCACTTTTGTTCAATCAACACATATCAGCAGTAACTGTTGATATTTCAATCATCACTAAAGCACTACAAGAACCACTTTGTATACAACTTAAAATTTGCAATTACTATCAGTTTTGCATATTAAACCCTAAACAACACTAAACATATGGTTCTGTCGATACATATCTTGTACATGTTGGAGACCCCCATTGCAAACCTCAAGACAAGTATACGGCCTCTTTTTAATTTTATTCAAAATTTTAAATATTTATTGATAATTATTTATGCTAATCAAAGGGATGCTTCAGCCAAGCAGACATCATAATTCAGGACCCTTAATTATATATCGAGAAAATTAATATTTATCACAGAACACAGACAACGGCCCATCCCTCTTTCCCCCATGTCCTAACGAAAGGTCACGATGTTCTTATCTCAAAGTCATAAAACGATTATAATAATCTTTCCCATATCTCATCACATCATCATCGTCGTCGTCATCATCCCAAACACACAGAACGAACCGGTCGTCTATGGACGCCAGAGAATGATTTATAAATTATAATAATTTCAATGTTTATGCCCCGAGCATAAATAATACCTTCGCTCGGGATTTTCGCCGACCTACCTGGGTCTGGAATCGGCGTCGAACCCGGGCGGCAAACGATCGTGGCACGGCTTCGGAAAGTGTCTTCAAGACCGGGGTCAACACATCAGCACCCGTAGCATTATTCAATAACAAAGAATTCGCAGATATCGGTTCACGGCTGTCATAATTTATGATAATCGAGTCGATATTATTATGCTAATATGGAAATGAAGGTTGTGGCCACAATTCGTGCGTTGATGGCAGAGCAAGCCAGCCTCAGCAGCGTTACCCGACAACAAAGAATTCGCAGATATTGTAATAAATTATGATAATTATCGTCGATATTATGCTAAGCACGCGACGTTCGCGGACCACCTGCGTAATAATATGTAGCACATTACGGAAAAATATTTGTAAATTATGAGGAAAATACGATTCTTTGCGAAACTGGGTGAAAAGAAATAAAATTTTACGAAGCTTTCTAATTAGAGGGATAATTCGTTTTGGGCTTCCACTTGTGAAAACTAATATTAGCAGAAAGCCTGAAGGATAAATTATTACACTTCTAAACGTTGGTGGTTAGTTTTGTGCATTTATAAAAGAGCACTAAGATGCGTGATGTAAATATTTAAACTACAATTATTCATTTTAAGGTGTTAATTTAAGGGCATTACGAAATTAATGATCCCTTGGGTAATAGTCTGAGACACTGCCCCACAGCTCTGTCAAAGCCTAAGTATCGCTAGTGATACCGCATGTGCATATTAAGTTATACATTGCGAAATTGAAGACCTTGTGTGAGTTGTTTGTCTCATAGTGCGGTCGTTGAAATTCAAACTTGCTCGATTTAAGTTAATTTTTTCAAATTATTTCATTCACTAACACCTGACCATTTGTAAAGGTCCATCAAAATTTTGGAATTTCATGTATTTTGACCGTCAGCTGAATGAAAGTTAGGATTTTCGACTGATTTGCTGCAAAATTAATTGCTCATTCGTTTAAAAAAGCGAAATTTGTGGTTATTGTGATTAAAGAATTTGTCAATTGAAAATTCAGTATTTTGGGTTAATAAAAATACGCTTGAAGAAGTTAGGCGAAGCTTAGAAATATCAGACATAATTATGCAGTCGCTGGTCCCACTACCGAATGAAAAGAAAACTAATCTATGTGTTTCATGATTCTAACGAATTCACCAGGTGGCAGTAGAAGCGACGACGCTGACATAAGACACCACAAACAATGTGAAGAAGTGTGCGTAAAATTGAGTGGCAGCCCGCATTTGCGAGTAGGCTATGTGTTGACTCTTTGATTCTATTGTCACGTGTATTAATAATTATTGTACTGAAGCTATGAATAAATCTTCTAATGAATTAGTATTATTATCAACCTGTCCATTGGCCATAGGCCCATAGCTCGTGTAAAGAAAACTAGCCATGGGCATTGGGTTTGATGTGTTAATGACTTCAACCTCTGATCACAATTCCGGAAACAAACAACTTTCTGTTGACAAACTTAATTGGAAATTGCCAATAATTAATAGGTCAAAACCATTCACCATGAACGTTGGCTTAAGTAGCTGAATTCTTTGGTGGGGGGGAGGAGAAAGTCATGTAAAATTTAATATGCATCGTGCTCTTTAAATTAGTACGACTGCTGATGAGGCTGGTAGGCTATCATAAGCCAGTCGGCAAGGTTGCTTAGCATCGCCCCTCCTCTGTTCTTCAGATTTGGGTCTGGCACTACCGCAGGTTGGGTAATAACATCTCATTGATAGATTTACGAAAATCTACGTCCACAAAGGCCGTTCAATTCGGCGCTATAGTTGATCTTAGTTAAGCATAATATAATTAAGTAGCTCCAGTGTTTAACGACGTCTTGTGCCATGGCTTCCCCGACTGTCGATATTTCCCTACTCTACTCGTTTGCCTATTTTATTCGCCGATCATCCTCTTTGTCACTAATGACAATAATAATGATTATATTTATAATAAACTAGCTGTACCCGGCCACGCGTTGCTGTGGCAGAAAAGACCTCCCTCTCCCCTCCCCCTCCCCTCCCCTCCCTCTTCGTCCCGCTCACTCCGTCCATTAATGACAGCGGATAGAGCCCAAGAATATTGAAAGGCCGCTTTCTGAAATTATTATGCGAATCGTTATGGCGTCACGGCAAGCGACCTCATTCATGTTTCGTCTGATCACTGTGCTTCGGGTCAACACGATTGTGAAATTTGGCAAGCCTGCGGTTTGGTTGAATTTGCAAATGGCGGTCGAAGGGATTGCAAAGTTCACTTTTTGTGGAAAAGATTGCGTTTTTTCGTGAAAAAAATCCTAAGACACGGTCCTATTGGAATGGAAGGTTTCGGTAAATTTTCAAAACAATCGGTGCGTAAGTTTTTGCGAAAAATAATTACGAACTATTGGAAAGTTTCATTTTTATTTATATAGATTAATAATACTTTGCTATATAATACTGCTGCAGAGGACGAGGCCTGAATTTTCAGACATTCAGCAGCAGCTCGTAGCACAGTTTTTACTCCTGATGGATCATAAAATTATATAAGCTTAGGTAGTGTGCGTGTTTGTATACTAGTAGACAAGTGTCTGTATGTATGAAATTTATGCAGGCTTTTATACGTATTTGCATATACAATATATGCATACATGCATTGCATATGTATATGTATGCACGGATTCGTACTTGCATGATGCGTAATTATGCACCAAGAAAACACTATGCTGGCATCCCATGTCTCCAGCGCAACTAGGCCTAGGTAGGCCTAGTTAATAGAGCGACTCACCCGAGTTTCGTTCTGAATTGCGCTCTATAAATTCTAGGTGACTGTCGCGGGTCGCAGAAATAATTATTGTGTCCACGGACCGCATGTGTGAGCCCACTGCTCTAGTGTCATAACGAATGATAAAATTGATATGAATAAAAACCATACACACCTTTAAAACGTTTTGATCGACAAAATAATTGCCGTCGCGACGTAATTTTTATAATTTCAAGACCGCTCAAATCTCCCAACTTACGATCAGGTGGACGACAACGAATTTTAAAGGTGAAAAATAGCCATACTAGTAAATTATATGGTCATTATATCTATTCGTTCATTCAAGAATTTATATAGCGATTCTTCAAGGTACTACTCAGAATTAAGCGCTCCCGGCTCTAGCACGGCAAAACACAGTTTTGAGTTTGATAAAAAAAATCAGAAATGCTTCAGTACGGACCCCAGGAAGAAGACGCACCTTAAAATGATGGCTACCGACGCTATAATATACATGTATAGGTGTCGTTCGGATGTTCGATAGCGATGATAGGTGCACGTATGTTACAATAATTAATTAGTAACATACATGATACATGTACATGTACATATCGGGTGATACTCCAACATTTGAAGAACTCTGTCGCCATGCTGATAACAGTTTGTTTTCGGCGGTTCTGACAAGATCAGGCCATGTCCTCCACGAGTTGCTTCCACCAGCGAAACAAACGGGTTATAACCTGCGCCCCAGACACCATGACCGGGTACTTCCACGAGCAGACAATCAAATGAGGAAGACATTTATAACTAGAATGTTATTTACATATTAATTAATTAGTTTGTTTAGTTTTAATAATTTTTATGTTTTAATGTTAAATTTATATGTGATACTTGTTCACCAGAGTGCTGTTTGGCAGCTGGTTAAGAAATGAAGAATATACTTACTTACTTACTTACTTATGAACGTATCGTCGCATAATTATTATCATGCTCACATTCGTGGCAAAATGAAGCTCATGTCACTGTAAACTTCTAAAAAATACGCGTGTGGGGGTTGTCTGGTAAAAAAGACATAAATTATTTGCATAATAATGCGCCGTCAACGTAGGTCTTGAAAGAAATGTACGGGAAACTAGACAGAACCATGAACGCTCGAAAAATATGATTTTGGGTTTTATTAATTTTTAACACGCTTTAAAAGGAAACATGGCCTGTGATAAAGGAGCGCCGTTGATCAAAACGTTTGCTACATAGACGGATGGGTCAAATTACATGCCTCATGGCTTAGACTGGTAGAAATGACTGGTTACTGCTCATAACCGATGACGGCTCGATTCAAGCAGGCCCTCAAAACCGTATTAATGGGAAACCAGTTATCCTTATAATAGATACAATTGATGCATGACGATATACAATGTATATAAGAAAAATTATTTCTGTCGGCGAAACTACAGGAGTTTTGTTTACTACGAAATGCAGGATATCAAATATTGACAGTAATGAATTTGCGAAGTCAAAAGATTTAGAAAAACAATGGTCGCATGTTTTGTAGATGTTATTTATGGAGGGGAAAAGAACAAGAAGAACCCGAGGCAGATGATGCTGGACTGGATGATGGAAGATGTCTACCAATAACTCAAGGAGAAGGCTCAACTTATGTTGTTAAAAGAAACGTGGGTACTTGTCGGTTAATTCACCGCCACAGGTTTCGTCTGTCTACCTTGTCGGTTAGTTCACCGCCAGTTTGCCGTAGGCTATATTTACGCACTGCATTAACTTATAGCACGTGTTTATTTCTTGGACGCCATCATGAACGCCATGAATTTCTTAAGAACTTCGGCTTTAGTTAACGATAAATAAAGCAGCGTTAATTTTTGCAGCAGCATGGCATCCTACATGCTGTGAGACAGTGTGCTAACAACCACCCAATAGTGGGCATAGTTAGGCCTATAGTAAGCGGATCCCTATGTTAATGAATGACTGCACTAAGCCTATACCTAACCCTAACCGACCCTCACGATGCCTTACCTGATCCTAACCGACTCTCACGACCCCTAAACCTGAACTTAACCAACATTATAGGGACACGCTTACTATAACCATGTTTAAAGGATCGGCAAGACAGATCTGGAGATGTCTTAATATAAGCGTGTAGCCTACCTGTATGCAAAACATCCCACTGCTACAAGGCACGTGGCTACAAGGATCACGCCTAACTTACCGACAAATCATCCTCTTTGTATATTGCTGGTCCAAAGAAATTACGAGCATTAATTTTTGCGAGTGTGAACTGGAAATTGCGAAAGAAACGGTAATAGACTGGAATAACTAACTATATGCGTATGGCGGTGAATTAATTTCTGCATGTAAAATTTCGTATATAGGGTTTCTGTGTGTGGCGGTGAATTAACCGACAAGTACCGAAACGTGTAGAAGAATGAGATACCGTGATTTTTCCATCCTTCGACTCTGACAAAATCTTATTCTGATGTGTCAACGTTGCACACCCTTTTTAGAATGATTAATACATATATAAATACTTCCACTGGCTGTTAGATTGTATTAACCGACACAGAGAGAAGCATCACGCAAATTCGGTGAAATAAAAAAGACACAAGGAACAGCGCTGACAGTAATTCTACTAATATCTAGTATATAATACACTGTGTCTGGAAAAAAGGAAACGATTTTGTAAATATTTACTATTTTTTTCATATTTACAAAATTTCCGGACACAGTGTAGATCTGTATGTTCTTATTTAGGTATATATATGCTTTTGTTATAGGGCCCATTCACGATCCCACTCAGTGGCGCTCCCGCCCACAGCGCGGACACTGAATCGGAGTTTCACGCCGGAGTGCATGAACAATTTTGCTGAAGATCCCTACGCGGCGGATTGAGGTTGATTCGAACCCGGAACCCTCCGACTGCAAGGCACCGAACCCACCGCTGCACCACCACGCCCCATGTTGTCATAAGTTGTTGGTCTACTCTGGAACCATCCACCAACATATGACTAGTTTGTGTGTAATAGTAATATGAACTATGGTTAATGTGTCAGCATTTTACTATTTTGATTAATTTTCAACTAGGCAAGCTTGATTTCTTGCGACCTCAAAGGCTTGTCGTTAAACACCATAATTTTATGTTCAATTCACGTATTTAAGATAAGTTTTATCATGACAATTAATTGATGTCCATTTTCTGGTGCCAGAGTCATGTTAAAGTCGATGACATAGGAAGCGAATGCGACTTCCTCAACCGTCAGTGATCCGCCATTGTCCCTTACTCTGACAGTGCCAGTCAAAAGCTTAGACAAAGCTGGGGGGCGCTAATCATTCTCACAACGCAGCAGCGTCATGAAACGAAACTATGTTTACTTAGATGGTGGTTATAAAGAGGTTAAACACCACTGTCGTGGGTTAACTAGAAGATAGCCTTCAACACGCTATTAAAATAAAAGGAAGTCACAATGCATCGCTACATAAAGGTATACAATTATCACAGATTAAACCTAGATTGATAATTAAACAACAATTTAATCAAGAAATAATTTTGTTGCTGAGTTTTATTAGCAGGACCTTTTGTGCGATCTACTGCGGTTAATGCTCATCTGCTTTATCTCATAGACCAAATATTTAAAGAGGTGTGCAATTATTTTAATAGTTGTGAGAACTGTAAACATAATTGAACACCTCTCTAAAGGGTAGTATTTTGCCTATGAGAGGACGCAACCCTACAAAAATTTAGTATCAAAGCAGTTGTATTACACCAAACAAATTTTTCGAGGGCAATGGCCTCTATTGTCGTAATATAAGCCGTCGTCAAATCTGGATCCATCCATTATTATAATATAGGCTACTAAACTATTTTTGAATTTATAAAGTGCCTCTCACAATAAAACCCAATCAGAGGCGCTTCCAGTGCGAAGATCCCCTTGGAAAATGAAAAGTTTTAAGGAAACGCGCAGAAACAGCAGTGCCTCCAGATAAGATCTGAGTACGAATAATAGTAGGAAGAATTTTCCTATAACTAAACTACTCGATCAGAGCCGATCCATTATATATAAGGAAGACCGAATGAGTACTAGGGGTGTCTCCTCTGTTCTCCAGGTTATGGCTAGCTGGCACTGCCTCAGGTTGGATAATATAGCAGTTCACGGATGGTTTCACAGCAATATCTAGCAACAGTGCAATACACGTTATTGATATTGGAAGGTACTTAATATCATGGACGGTTCTCTCGTTCAGTTTGAATAGCAGTCACACTTTCCATCAAATGAACAAGTCACAAGTCGAGTCGCCAAGATTGGTATTTATAATGCCATTAAAAAACGTTTAAAAGGTGTGTTAGGAACTCGATCCTAGGACGTTAGAGCCTTAATCTCCATTTATCACGAGATTTTCTGGATTAAGTAGTATGGTAGCTCCAGTAGTAAACGACGTCTTATGGCTTCCACGACTGTCGGTGTTGCCCTCCTCTTCTCTTTAGACACGGTACTGGCACTGCCCGTTGCCAATGCAACGAAGATGTTAATTGAGAGACGAAGATTTCCATTTAGAATTGCGCAGCATAAATTAATGATTATGCAGAATTATTCATTCATTAACTCGTTCATGAATCTATTAATTAATTAATTAGGCTTAGTTGGCGGAATAAAATTAGTGTTCAGCGATAATGGTTGTCATGGTGGTGGGCGTCGATTACAAGGAAATGTGACACAAATTCTGAGAGTGATTTTCATTTATATATAGAACTTATAAAATTTCTCAGAGGTGTCTAATTCATTCATCCATTCATTCATTCATTCATTCAGGAATTTATATAGCGCCTCTTCAAGACGGACTACTCAGAAGCGCTCCCGACTATAGCACGGCAAAAAAGGACAGTTTTTAGTTTTAAAAAAATCCGTGATAACCCCAGAAAGTAAACGTAGCTTCTGTGGGAGCCCATTCCAGACAACTGGACCTTCAGGGTCGACCTGACTAAACCCGACTCTATTCTGCATCGTTAGAGTTCGTGCGAATGTGACCAATAGCAATCCCTTCTGTGCAGATCGCCGAAGAAGTAGAGTGAGACAGCGGAAGACTTGGATGGATAACGTCAAAGAAGATTTGAGGGAGAAAGGCATCACTGCCGCACCAGCTTAGCGGAGATCAGTGAAACAATCAGGAGCAGAGAAGTTTGAATAAATTTGCAAAGGCCTCATCGTCATACCATTGACGGAAGAGAAGAAAGAAGAAGAATGTTATAATCGCATTGATTGCAGGCTCGGTTTAGTCAGGTCGACCCTGAAGATCATTATTTTGCACCGAACGATCATAATGAACTCTATTTTGGAAAGTATGTTGCACACCTTTTTTAAGGACAATATTTTTATAATAAGAAGGTCGGTTGAAATCATCATTTGAATTCGAAGATTGTCAAAATCTTTTAAATTAAAATAGGCTATATTAAAGCTAAAATAGCTCTTCTATTTTATAAATCATTAAAATTTCTAATGAATGAAAATGTTGACACTGAATGCTTTTTAATTTCTAATGATTCCAAAATTCGAAATTCTAACGACCTAAACCTGTGGATCATTACTTTGCACAGAGCGATCACAATGAACTCTAGAGAATTATTATAGCGGCTGTGTTATCGACTATGGCGAATAATATTACATTTTCGGTTGCCGAGATTGTGATTATAAAATTAGTGCAAAGCGTTTAAAGGGTGTGTTGGAGAAATCGACTTCACACTTTCGAGGCAGTCTCTGGTTGATCTCCAACACACCCTTTAAACGCTTTACATTAACTTTATAAATACAATCTCGGCAACCGAAAATGCAATATTATTTAGAGGCAATCGCGAGTTGATCTCAATAATTAGGCAGTAGGTCTAAAATTATACTGTAGCTCCAGTGTGTAACGACGTATTGTGGCTTCCACGACTGTTAGCGTCGCACTCCCCTTCTCTTTGGGCTTGGCACTGGCACTCCCTGTCACCAACGCAACAGGGGATTTAAATGAACAACTCACAAAGCTTATATATATAGAATTGCGCTGTATAAATTCACGACTCTGCTGATGGATGAATGAATTAATTAATTCAACGATTCATTCATTCATTCATTCGTTCGTTCGTTCGTTCAATCGTTAAGCTTTACTAGCGCCTCTTCACTGAGAAGCGTTCCTGGACGCATGTAGATGGATTGGATCCGATTTTACCAGGGTCTATGACAACAGAGGCCGTTACCCTGGACAGAAATTTGCTTGGCATATTAGGCAGCACTTAATAAACAATTTTTCCATCTAGATGAATGTAGAACACCTTTATTAATGAGATTATTTTATAATAAGAATGATTGGTTTGTAATTATGGTATGATTGGTAGGTTGATACTACACTACGAATGCACTAGACAACTTTCAGAACAATAATGTGACGCAAAGATTCATTTATTCATTCATTAAGTGAATCGGTGTCACGCCATTTCAAGAGGACTACTCAGTGGCGCTCCCAACCGAATATAATTGGATGGATGGATCCGATTTGACCAGGGTCTATGATTATTAGTTTGTAATTTCCGAAATAAATAAATAAACAGAGGCCGTTACTCCGGACAGAAATTTGCTTGCCATATTACATTTTTTTTCATCTAGATGAATGTTGAACACCTTTATTAATGATGTTATTTCATAATAAGAATGATTGGCTTGTAATTAATAAGAATAGCAGGACGACACGGTATACGAGTGCACTAGACAACTTTCAGAACAATAATATGACGCAAAGATTAATTTATTCATTCATTAAGTGAATCGGTGTCACGCCATTTCAAGAGGACTAATCAGTGGCGCTCGCAACCGGAACGCGGTCAAATAAAACTGTTTCAACCTCATGACGCACACCTTCCGCGTCAACGCCGAAGACACGGGTCGCAATTAAATCATTTAGATACAACATACGAAGGTTTAGGTTGTACATAGCACATGCACTTACGGAACACGTCTGGGTCAAAATTGTATTCACTCCACTGAGCGAAACAGTAATTATTGATAAGTGATTCATTGTCAAGGCAGAGTTTGTAATTTGTATTCCAGTAACAAATTATTTCAGTTGTTTAACTATTTAGTCATCGTAGTCACGACAGGGTTTTACAGTTTGTCATCATCGTCGTCGTTATAATCGTCGTCGTCATCATCAATCGACAAATTGATTAATTAAAAAGGCACACTATTACCATTCAGAGTGAATTTCACCTGGATTCCTTTATCGGTTACATATAAATCAGAGGGTGATTAATTAAAAGGTGTTCATTAATAAAGTTAAATAGCACCTTTCGATTTGAGACTCATAATTATCTATTCCAGTATTTCACTTCGATAATCTAAAAATTCAATCGCAAAATATCCTCAAATTCAAATTGGTTTTTTTAGAGGGATCAGGTTAGAATCTTTATCATTAAACTAAACCTGTCATTATTGTTGTTGTCGTTGTCGTTGTCGTCGTTGTCGTTGTCGTCGTTGTCGTTGTCGTCGTTGTCGTTGTCGTTGTCGTTGTCGTTGCTGCTGCTGCTGCTGTTGATGTTGCTTGATGCTCAAGGTCCACACGAGGCGGCGGCTTGTGGCGGATTTGAACCTGGAACCCCGGGCATCGAACCCACCGCTGTACCTCTGCGACTAGTCTGTACTTTTAACACCTCTTTTTAATAATACAATGTCTTATATAAATAAAACGTGCTAAACTATTTAATTATCTTTCGTTGTTGCAATCTAGCGTATAACTTAGAAATCACAGATAATTATGAACGTCAACATCATACAAGCATTGGCTGATCATGTTTACGTAATTACGTGAACGTTCATGTTTCTGCAATGCCAGTCTTAAGAGTGACTAAGGGAGGAGGGCGAATAAAACATTCGACCAACAGCAAAGCGTTGCTGATGCGTTACAACCAAATCGATTAACTGGATGGTGCTATAACATTGATCACCAATATCTGGGTTTAATTAGGTTTGTTTTAATTTTTAATTCGACATCAGCAGCACGATTGTAAACTTTAAACTCTGCCAATAGTTGCACTCTGTCTGTGCCAGTCGCAAGTCTGTTTAAAGAGTTCGGTCGGCAATGCTTTACTTTAAAGTGGAAGTTTCGGTGAACAGCAACAAGCCGATCAATATTAAACACCTTAGCGGGATTGTCCATCTCTTCTGCATTGGGTTTTCCCTTCGTCGCGTAAGGACCTCGGACGAGTCCTTCACCCGCAATTGCTCAGCGCTTCGGCGTGAAACTCCGATGCAGTGTCCACCCTGCATTCGAGAGCGCATCTGAGTAGAGAGAGCTTGAAGGGGCGCTATAACAAGTGCACATACAAACAAATCAATATTATACAGAGCTATGATTTGGTAGACACAATGGTGACAATAGAACTTCCGACAAGCACTTGATGGCAGCAAACAAACGATCATCACTGCTGTGGTTGGGCAATATCACTACCCGGAAAAGCTCTCTTGCTCCGCCACCATTCAAGACTACCGCTCGCTTCGTTCCGTGCAGAAACGAGTGCTTTTGTAGCCTACGACTTGCAACCATGCGGAATCGAACCATTTCTGTTGTGGACCCAGCTGCTTCTAATGGGTTCCCAAAGGTCTGCTTCCTGGGTTCTTACTGAAGCATTTTTGTTTTGTTTAACTCAAAACAGTGTTTTGCCGTGCAGAGCTCGTAGCGCTTCTGAGTAGACTCTTGAAAAGGCTCCATTATAAAATTATTAAATGAATGAATGAATGAGTGAAGTAATGAATGAATGAATGAATTAATTAATTAGTGAATTAATGGATGGATGAATGAATGAATATGAAGTAATATCCGAACACGGCGATGCATCCATTGGACACCTCTGAAATGTTTGATTTAGTGACATTATAAATGTAGCTAGCCTGTACTAACTCCTGGTTGAAAGTGATAGGTAAAAGCCAAACAGACCTTTGTTCTAAATGCCAAGTGCCTGAAACAATCGAACATGTGCTGTTTGCTTGTAAAAAGAATGACATTTCAATCCTACTGCTTAAAAAATGTGTAGAGAAAAAAGTGGAATGTACTGTTAAAAATATATTCTCTAATCAAGATATTTATCTTGAAGCTTATAATATACTTATGACCATAACTAATGGAAAAATTATGTAAGAAGTATTGCATATGAATTATAATTTTAGTTGTATTTGTTGTGTGTTTGTGTGTGTGTATGTGTTTGTGTGTATGTGTCTGTGTTAACTAATTCTGTAATAGATTAAATAGGCATTGAATAAAATGATTTTTGCTATTATTGTTAAGCTTATAGATGATGGCTGAATGATTTGATTTTCATATAAATGTTTAATATCTAATCTATTTGCTTATATATGTATTAAATAAAAATAAATAAAATAAAAATCAGGAAATGAATGTATAGTTAAATATATGCATGCATGTTTATGCATGCATGTTAAATAGTGACACTAAATAATGACCAATGCATCAAAGAGGATCTACAGCAACCACCTTATGAACACTGTCGCCATGGACATAGATCATCATACAAATTCCAGAAAAGAACAATGAAAAGAAAACAGATAGACAATAAAGACAGAAACTGCGGAACATTTAAACAACAGTGAACTGAAATATATTGATACCGTAACTTTAAAGACGTCAACAGCCTTTGTAGCTATACGATGTCGTTAAACTGTTGAATAATAATAAATCCTATCAGTGATTGATAATTAAGAAGTATTAACCCTTAAACCGCCAGAACCGAACGGGTTCGGTTCCCGTGGAATTTTGGCAGAACGCCGGAACCGACTATTCAACATAGTCCTGTAATAGGCCTATGTTGAATGCCGGTGTAGTGCGAGATACAATAAGAGTTTAACGAATAATAGGCATAGTTGGCGGAATAATAATTATTAGTGTTCAACGATATAATGGTTGTCATGGTGGTGAGCGTCGAAAGCAAAGAATTGTGACTGAATTTTGGGAGTGAGTTTTCACTTATATATAGAATGTGTAAAATTTCTCAAAGGTGTCTAATGAGTTCATTCATTCATTCGTTAATTCATTCAAGAAATTTATATAGCGCCTCTTAAATTGGACCACTCAAGAAGCGCTCCCGACTTTAGGACGGCAAAAATACAGTTTGAGTTTAATAAAAAAAGATTCTTTAATAACCCCAGAAAGTAGACGTAGCTCTCATAGTGCTACTCTGACACTTGTCCATGCCTTTGTCACCAGTAGAATTGATCACTGCAGTTCGGTACTCATGGGTCTGCCACTTGGACTAATTACATAACTAATGGAAAAATTACTTGGACTAATTGGGCCGTGTTCGGATATTACTTCATATTCATTCATTCATCCATCCATTGGACTAATTGGGCGCCTTGAACGAGTTCTTCGTTCGGCTGCTCGCCTCATTGGCCGCATTCCTAAATATGCCCCCGTCTCTGCTTATATGCGTGATGTTCTTCACTGGCTCCCTGTTTCACAGCGCATCTCTTACCGAGTTGCTGCACTTGTCTGGCGTTGCCTTACTGATTGTGCTCCATCATACCTGTCTATTCTTTGTCGACCTGTCTCTGACCTTGCAGCCCGTCGAGCTCTTCGCTCTACGACAACGGGGGAGCTTTTGGCTCCTCGAGCTCGCACTTCTACAAGACAGCGCCGAGCCTTTTCTTCTGTGGGTCCCGCTATCTGGAATGGCCTCCCACTAAACTTGCGACTTATGCCTAGACTAAATTCACCTGCTTTTTATAAGTCGCTCAAAACCTATTATTTTAGCTGTGGCTGGACTGGGAGCGCCTCTGAGTAGTTTCTTGAAGAAGCGCTATATAAATTCACGAAATGAATGAATGAATGAATGAATGTGGAAGCCCATTCCAGACAACTGGGTCGATCACAGAAAAGGCTCTATTATTACACACCTCTTTTAATGAATTATTTTTGCTATAAGACTAATTAGATTTGTTTGAATACTTTGTGTATAAAAGAAATCAATACAGGAATAAAATGACTAAAACAAGAGAATTGGGTGATTATTTAGAATATAAAAAGCAAGAGGCTGTTCTTAAACGAACCTTAAAAGTAGAAGCAAAAACTTGCTGGCAAGCATACTGCTCTGAGCTTACAGACCAAACGAAGTTAGGTTCTGTGTGGAGCTGGGCCAGAAAAATGAACGGTATTGCAACATATAGTTCCATTCCTACTCTAAGTTGTGATGGGCTAACAGCTGAAACCAACTTGGAAAAAGCAAATATTTTAGCTAAAACGTATGCACATACTAGTGATTCTAACAATTACAGTGATAAATTCTTAGATTATTTGCAAGCTAATAATTTTCAAAATAACCCTCATATGACAGACAATGATCATGTTCCCGAATTGGAATTTTTAAACGAAAGATTTAATATCAATGAATTAAAACAAGCTATTAAATCAGCAAAAATTAATAAGTCTCCGGGTGAGGACAAGATACCTTACGAATTACTAAAACACCTCCATAAGAATGCTCTGAAGGTTCTGTTAATGTTTTATAATGAAATATGGAAAGAAGGAAACTTTCCTGTTGACTGGCAACACGCCATTATTATACCCCTATTGAAACCTAACAAACAAGCTTCAAATCCTGAATCTTATCGACCCATATCTTTGACTTCTACTCTTTGCAAAGTAATGGAAGCAATGGTAAATAAACGTCTACAGTGGTTTATGGAAAAAAATAATCTTATTTCCACAAATCAGTCTGGTTTCAGAAAACATAAAAGTACAATTGATCAAATTCTTAAACTGCAGGATTTTATTCTAAAAAAAATGAAAAATAAAGAACATGTTTTAGCCATTTTTATTGATTTTGAAAGGGCATATGACATGCTTCATGTACCCACTCTTTTAAGGAAATTTCAGAAATTGGGAATAGCGGGCAATATATATAATTGGGTTCAAAACTTTCTCTCTGATAGAACTTTCCAGGTTAAAGTTGGAGCAGAACTTTCTGATAAATTCAAACAACAGAATGGTACCCCGCAGGGATCTATAATATCTCCACTTTTATTCCTGATAATGATTAATGATATTCCCACGGGGGTGGATGGTGTTAATATGTCACTTTTTGCTGACGATAGCGCAATTTATATAGGTAATAGAAATATAAAAATTTTAGAAAATAAAATTCAACTATCAGTCACTTTAATACAAGATTGGTGCAATAAAAACGGGTTTAAAATATCTATTAATAAAACTACTGGAGTTCTTTTTTCAAAAAGAAATGATACATCAAAGATTAATATAACGATTGACCGGAAACAAATTAAGATTGAGGATAAAGTCAAATTCTTGGGGGTAATTTTTGATAATAAATTGAGTTGGAAACCCCACATTGATTACATTATTGAGAAATGTAAAAAGAGGTTAAACTTAATAAGAGCTATAAGTGGTTATAGTTGGGGAGCTTGCAAAAAAACTCTTTTGACTATTTATAGAGCTTTAATAAGGTCTATTTTAGATTATGGTGACGTTGCTTACTCTTCGGCATGCAAGTCATACCTAGATAAACTTACAACTATTCAAACTGAGGCACTAAGACTCTGTTGTGGTGTTCCAAAAGGAACTGCCGCATCAGCACTCCAGAATGAGTGTGGAGAATTGCCTCTTCATTTAAGAAGACTCCAAAATTCATTGAAATTTGGGACTAAGATTTTGGGAAATAAATGTCACCCTACTAAAACGATCATGGAAAATCACTGGACAAATGTTTATAGAACATCTGATAATAAAGAACATTCTATCTATACTCGCACCTCTGAATTCTTTAGTTTACTTCCTGCATCATTTATTGGTCCTTCATTCCCTTCTGCCCCTCCGTGGTGCAATAAGCAACTTGAAGTTGACTTATCCTTGAAAAAATTGGTTAATAAGAGAACCGATCACCCGGAATTTTTAAGGCAGGCTGCTCTTAAATTAATCTCTATATATGATGATTGTATACATGTTTTTACTGATGGGTCTAAAGCTGATGACATAGTTGCTGCTGCATTCACAGTGCCAAGTTTAAATGTGGATAAGAAATTTAGATTGTGTAATGATTCAAGTGTATATGCAGCCGAGTTGACGGCCATAATTGAGGCTATTGAATGGATGTCGAATAGTGAATGTTTTTCTAATTCCAAGTTTGCAATATTTTCTGATTCATTGAGTGTTCTTACATCAATTAAGAAGTGTTATAGTGAATCTCGACCCACTTTGTTAAATGATTTACTATTTCGCATTAACAAACTAAATTCTGATCAAATAAGATTTATTTGGATACCAAGTCACGTTGACTTGAGCGGTAATGACAGAGCAGATTCATTGGCTAAAGAAGCCCTAAGTATTGACATTAATTCTACTAATGTTCTTGAATTTGAAGAAGTTTTTAGTTTAATTAAACGATACATATTAGACAGATGGCAGTCAGAATATGATAGTGATAAGAAAGGTCATTTTTATAAATCTATCTGTCCAACTGTTAGTACTGATATAAAATATTTCGAACCTTATAGGCATAAGGAAGTCCAGATTTCTAGATTGCGTCTAGGAACGGCAAACACAAATCAAAGATTATTCATTATAAAAAGACATTCCAGCGGTTTGTGTGATACTTGTCACGTCAAAGAAACAATTCATCACATTTTAATTGAATGTAAAAAAGAAAATATTTCGAATTCATTAAGAAATACATGTCAAATATATAAAGATGAAATTTCTGTTAAAACTTTATTGACTGTCAATTTATATCAAAATCAAGTGTATCGGTTGATTAAACTTATAACTAAAGGTCGGATTTTGTGAATAAATCGTTTGCATCCTTGTTATAGATGGCATTTGTATCTTGATCAGATTTATAATATTTGATTGATGTTTTAAAATTTAATGGTGCATGTTTCTTTTGTACAAGAAACATTACATTATTATTATGATTATTGATGCACTTACATATTGAACTTTTGTAACAGGAACTGTTTACTGGAGTCACTAACGTAATTAGTTATATGAGACAATCAATGTACAATTTTAATATCTAATGTATGGATTTAAGATCTTTTTTCATAATGTGTAAACCTGAACGAGTGTCCGATGAACTACTTTATGTTGTCTACAAATTGAATGTAATTGAGATTGTACAGCTCCGTGCACCTCTTTGGTGTAGTTTGGAGGCTACATAAGTTTTTGTTTACTGCTCTGTACACTTATATTGTATTGTCGTCAACGGCCTTTGCTGCCATAGGATGACGTTAAACTGTGGAATAATAATAAGAAGAATACTTTGTGCTCCGTACTCAACTGTTGCTCATTAGATAAGATATCCACATTTTCGATACTAGCCTAATATTCATAATTCATAGAATTTATAAAGACAGTCAAATAAGAATTTTAGGCAACACATCGTGCTAAATGTAAAATCGTATAATCATATTACAGTCTAATGATGACGGTTTTCCTCATAATCTCTTCAACCAATGTTCAAACCGTTTTATAATGCTCTTGCTGTTGAAATTGAATATGCAACAGCGGATAATTATAAAGATGAAGCTATCATCATCAAACTTCTAAGAAAGATATTTATTATATAAGTGGGAATCGTCCTTTTAAGTGCAGTAGTCAAATTGGCAGACAGCCCGCAGCAGTAAATACGAGGAAAGTAGTTAAATTCTGGATCCTATCTCAGTCTTTGCTCTTTCGCGGTATCATCCTAAAGATTGGTAAGACGTCTGAATTTGACCAGATGCGATCACAATTCAATTAAAAATATTCCGAGCTAATCAAATGAGTGGAGATAGGACTGTGTAGAAGTCTCAAGAAAAAAGTATTTGAAACACCTCTTTTAAAATCTCTCAGCGTTCTATAATAATAATTAAAACACCGATATTGAACGAAATAGTGCAATTATGGGGAAAAGAACGTGGTCTAATAATAACTATTATTATAAGATAGGAAGACAGTATTAAGAAGGATGGAGGACTTTGAAAATGTAGATCTATGTATGTATGTATGTATGTATGTATGTATGTATGTATGTATGTATGTATGTATGTATGTATGTATGTATGTATGTATGTATGTATGTATGTATGTATGTATGTATGTATGTATGTATGTATGTATGTATGTATGTATGTATGTATGTATGTATGTATGTATGTATGTATGTATGTATGTATGTATGTATGTATGTATGTATGTATGTATATGGACATTTATATAGCGCCTTTCAATAACCTCACGAAGGCGCTTAACGTGGCTACCGGACAGTTCTAAACAAGTGCGTCTTAATTGTCTTTGGTGGAAAATTGTCTGTGGCAACAGATGGAGAAGATTATAATTGGACTGAACATCATATCAAACGAATAGGTATTACAACTGCATGATGAGCGAGAAATGAACCCCTATGGCTACAATAAGAATGAGGTCAAGGAAATATTATCGTGTAAGCATGGGCGGAGTTTATCAGGGGCTAGGGGGGGGGGCTAAGCCCCTCCAAGAAGGCCCAAAATCTACTTGTTTACCATGAAAATTGTAGGCCTATCTTTTTTCTGGGTTAGCCCTCCCAATAAGACCCAGACTCGGGGTTAGCCCTCCCCCCCCAGAACGGAATCCAAACTCCGCCCATGCGTGCATAGGCGTAGGGGATATTTCAACGTTGGGGGGGCAAAAATGAGACTTTTGCCCGAAAAATTATTTTCGTCCGGCCGAAATCCTAAGAAAAATTTCCGTTACGTTTGCCCGAAAATTCTGACGACTTTTTTTAGTCATCCGGGCAAAATCTTCTGAAATTTGACGTTACTTATTGCTTGAAAGGTCTGACGACCATTTTTGTTCGGGCAAGTCTGATTTTTCGGGCAAGAAGACCCGGAAAAATAAAAAAAGTAAAACTTTTCTAAAACTTTTTTTATTTTTCCGGGTCTGCTTGCCCGAAAAATCAGACTTGCCCGAAATTTGGGGGGGCATTTGCCCCCCCTGGACCCCCGTCTCCTACGCCTATGCATGCGTGTAAGGTTCATATTGAGAGGAAAAGCGCTTATGAGAGATGATAATAATTATATCATCGAAGGAAGAGTGAAAGGAAGGCGAAAAAGAGGAAGACAAAGACAGATGCTGTTAGATTGGATGATGTTGAAAGACTATACAGGTAACTGAAGGAACAAGCTGAATACAGAGAATAGTGTTGCCGTTGGACGTTCGAACTCTTCCCATGGAAGCCTAGTAGCGTTATGTCTTTAAAAATAGCTTTTAAGTGCTGTAATATGCCAAGCAATTTTCTGTCCGGGGTAACGGCCTCAGTTGACATAAATGATAAACCCTGGTCAAATCGAATCCATCCATGTCTTTAAATTGTCGATAAAAAAATTTCCACCTTAAACACCCCTGTAACGTGATTAACGGACCATATAAATAATCATCTCCGCAACGGAAAAATAATGCGAGAGCTGTCAGTTGATGCAGGAAAAGAATTTTAGGAAAATCGACTCAATAAATTTTCAGGAAGAAAGACTTGGCACAGTTGTTAAGTACACCCCACTGATGAAAATACCAAAAGTCCTCATAAATCCGAGCTGTGCTCGAGCCGCCATCTTGGAAAATGGCGGCCGAAATTCGGTGTTTTGTCAATAACTCCAGAACCATCACAGATACAAAGAAATACAAAACAGCAAAAGTGATCCTCATGCAAAGACAAAGAAGTTTTGTGTATAACATTTCTTTCTAGAAATACAAATAAAAATGTTACGTGGGATAAACTAGTCATTATAATTGTATTTCAATGCGATGTACTAATTTGTATGGCGGGAAAAACAAATGCTGTGCTGCGAATGATAATTTAAGATCAAATTTATATCAGTGTCTATGCTAGGCTTATGTAACTTAGTTTTCAGTCATTATATTATGATATCCGTGCATTATATTATGATATCCGTGCATTATAGTATGATATCCGTGCATTCTAATATGATACCCGTGCATTATATTATGATCTCAGTGTATTATATTATAATATTCGTGGATTTTATAATGATATCAGTGCATTATATTATGATATTCGTGCGTTATAGTATGATATCCGTGCATTATATTATGATATCTGTGCATTATAGTATGATATCCGTGCATTATAGTATGATATCCGTGCATTATATTATGATCTCAGTGTATTATATTACGATATTCGTGGACTTTATAATGATGTCAATGCATTACATTATGATATTCGTGCGTTATAGTATGATATCCGTGCATTATATTATGATATCCGTGCATTATATTATGACATCCGTATGATCCGTACTTACCACTTGATGCTCTTAAAATCTGTGTTTTGGGCTAACGATGTTGAAGTTGCATATGGGCTCATATTCAATCTTGCATCGTCAAAAGACATTAGGGTTTGCAGATGATCATTCCAATGGAGGCAATTAAGATGCCAAATATAGGTCTACAGAAAATAATGGGTAGATTGAATTCAATATCAACTGAATATTATGTGCAATGAAAATAAATGTTAAAAAGACAAAGGAATTGGTGAAGCAAATGAAACTATAGTCAGAATGGACATTGGAGGAGTGGAGGGATGGAAAAAGAATTGGTAGGAGGATTCAGTCATATGGAGAGTTTACAAATAGCCTTCCTTTTGAGCTGCGCCTACCCCCTGGGACTCTACCAGGATCGTTCCTTACTAAACTTAAAACTGTTCTTTTTGGGCGCGCTGGAGTCGGGAGCGCCTCTGAGTAGTTTTTTTTACTTGAAAGAGCGCTTTATAAATGTCTGAATGAATGAATGGATAAATGAATGAATAAAAAAATCATGCGCAATTGTCGAAAATAGTTGAACATTAATTATATACCTTTTAAATTTGAAGTATCTACAAATAAACAAGTGCAGTCGTTTACTGGAAACTAAAGTTAATCGAACATTGTGAAGTGTGATAGTTGCAGTCGAGGTCAGCGTCCTTTGTATTCGCAAGATGTCGCCAAACTCTGGATTCTTAACGGCGGTGTTTAGTTATTTTCTAGTTAATAAGCCAGTATAGAAATGACGAGAATTCGATTTTTAGACCGATGATGATGCTGGCTTATTATAAGAGAGAATTATTTTGCAGCAGAAATCTTGCAAAATTGGAGTGAGAGAGATCCTGAGAAAAGTTGGGCTCAATGTAATACATGGTTTGGTATGACAAGAATTTGGGAGGTTAACTATTTTGGAGTTGTGTGGGTTGGTATTTTCAGTTCAACGTCCCTGCGTGATAACAAAGAACGTCAGCGACGCCCTCCTCCTTTATCCAGCCCTGGTACTGGCACTATCAGAGTGTCGCCAGTGGCGGAGTTTGGAAGTGTGAGATGGGAAGTCGATTGAGTGAAGCGGAGTTTAGAAGTATATGACGAGGTACAATAAGAGAGCTGGAAGGAAGCACGCTGCTATCTACTGCGTAATAAATATAATAAGTTACAGTCTGTAAGTTATTAGTTAATTTATTAACATTGCTCGAGATATTCTTGACTCTTTATGTAGCAAGTGGCAATGGAATTGTAGGCCTACAGTACATGGATACTGCACTATATACTGAGACGCGATGTGGGAAAATTCCCAAATAAAAAAGTATAATTGCTCGGTCAAACTTAGCGGACTGACGTTTCAATATCCAGGTTTTGATAATTATCGTCGATCCATTATAATAATGATAACACCATCAGTCTGCAAGAAATGCACATGGCATTGTATAATTACATGTATAATAGTAGGGGAGGATGACGTATTGCGCTTTTGCTCAGTAACTGACTTTTAAAAGCCATAGATTTCCGTGATAGAGGTGTCCAAAGTAGTGTAGGACATTTCTCGAGGAAAACCAAACATACACCAACAGGTAATAGCTTCTTATCGTCGATCCATTACACCATCAGTCTGCAAGAAATGCACATGTACTAACATTTTTGTGATCAAGTTATTTGATTTTAATTGAATTGAATAGATGTCATTGTGCTAACTACATGTATACAATGCAATCCCAAATTCTTCCACTGACTCGAATTAACTTCTGATGTCTGACAGTCGGAATCGTTCCTCCCAATCTCCATGACCACCAGCTGAACGTCTCCTAAACCACTCTTCGTTTCCAACCAGTTACAGCCACTCAATTCCAACTTGCGCTTTCCTATCTCTGTTAGTTTGCCAATTATAATAATATTATTGCTTTCAAACAATCAATCCGGTTTTACCATGTGATCTTACCTTCTCATCATCACCTTCTCTATCGGCTTCCAGATTGTCCCATCGCCATTTCATACAACAACTCTAAGCGTAATCGTCTCTCTCTCTCTCTCTCTCTCTCTCTCTCTCTCTCTCTCTCTCTCTCTCTCTCTCTCTCTCAGTTCCTTTGGTTCTTTTCAGAACATTGGTCGACAAGATCTCGCCATCCCCTGCGGTTGCCTGCGGTCTCCTCTGCTCTGTCCCAGTTGATTCCCATTGCAGTCAGGTTTTCACTAAATGTACTCTTCCACGTCTTCTTTGGTCGTCCTCTGCTTCTTCTTCCACTCTCCGGTAATCGTAATCTCCATATTTCTAAAGTGCCAATTGAAAGCCAAGCGCAGGGCAACTTCCTATCCACAAGCGCTGTCTCTAATCAAAATGGTCAGGAGTCAGGACCCACAGGGGAAGACCAACAAGTAAGGAGCAACAGTTGTGCCATTCTCAAGCTGCACGGTATCGTGATGGTGACGTAGGACACCAGAGTTACAATTGTGAATATTAAACTCCGTATCTGCTCTAACTCCGCCACTGTTCGCGCTAAAACAGTGCCAGTCCCAAACCTAGATGAAGGAGGAGGGTGTCGCAAATGACCTTTGTCTTCAACCATTGTCGTTCAACTGCCACCATCACAACCGTACAATGGAAGTGTGGTAGCGAACATCCCAAGCGCTCAAGAAGAAGGTAGACGCTTAACACCGTTATCTATGGGGTCAAAGAAGTCGCTAAATTACTCGTACACCTCTTTTAAACTATTAATCTGCTCTAAATCAAATCAAATCAAATCAAATCGGTTTATTCTGAGAATGAACAAGAGACAAACAAAACAAAACCAAGGTATACTGCAAAGAAAAATACTAGGCTACACAGTACACATGAATAAATATTAATGTTCGCAGGACACCTTGATTGTATGAACGGTGAACACTCAGAAAGGGTCATCCAGAAAGGGACAGGTCCCGCTAACCTGGATAACCCCTGAACGTAAAGTGTAAGTCAAGATGGTGAGGTTAGAGCAGGGGTGTCAAACCTTTTTGAGTGGCGGGCCAGAATGAACATCTTCCAACAAGTGGCGGGCCAGGGTGTCAAAACTCGTGAGAAAAATTGGGTATAGTGATTTGAGAGGGAGCTCCAGGCTTGGTCAGCCAATTCCCATAAGATTTTTGTATAAGTAAATCTCAAATGGTGCAATTTTTAGCATACAAAACAGCCAAATAGGGAGGATTATAAAATCTTAATTTTGATTTTCATTATCAGTCGTGGACATGACATAGAACTCGTAAAGCTTTTGGTCTAAGCCTAAGGTAATTAAATCAAGTTATTGTCATAAAATAAATGGCTCACAGTCTACCAGTAAGCTTGCAATAAAAAAAATTATCACCTTAAGTTTAAGTCTTGTAGGCCTATCCCTTCACAACGCTATCGTTTTCCTCACAAATTAAACATAGGCCTACTGGATAACTGTTGTATTCACCAAAGAAATAGGCCTAGGCCTGCATATCTATCCAAATATCGCGAAAAGGTCTTGATTTAATGTCCACTTTCGTTTCTTATTAAATTTTGACAACATTTTAAATATTATAAGTGTTTCGTAACTTTCATAATTTTGTCAACCAACCGGAAACCACAGATTATGACAGATAGGCCCTACACACAGTCTACAAAGAGCTGTGCGAGTGTGCGTCTGACCAAAAGTGACGTCATTAAGAAAAAACTTCTATGTATTTGGCGCTGACTGTAAAATATCAAAATTTGAACTTTTATCCTCAAATTTTGTAATCTTTAGGAAAGGCTCCGCGGGCCAGAAAAAAATCGTCGGCGGGCCAGAAATGGCCCGCGGGCCAGCTCTTTGACATCACTGGGTTAGAGATATAAACAGAAAATGGAAAAATTTTTAAACAGAAAATACCAGAAAAGAAATCAATGTGGCATAAAATCACATGATCAAAAAAAGCCTTTGGCAACAAGCCAAAAAACAAAAACATAAAAAATACAAACAAAAAACAAAGCAAAACCAAAAAATAAGCAACAAACATAAGTCAGTAATGGCAACCTGAATCATTAAGCACATGTAAGATAGTAGTAATCATATCGAGGCAAAGGAACCAGAGGAAAAACACAATAAGCATCTTGGTAACTATATATTTGAAAATTACTGAGCAGACCTATTACTAGTCGGAAAAAACCAGCATCGTAACTATACCAAGTGGGACATTATTTATCATCTAGAAGAACAAAACACGCGTAAATAATCTTAACTCCGTGTTCGGCTCTCTAGATTTCTATATTAGATAAGATGATTATCCACATTTTCGAAAATAATATTCATAATTCCTAGAACTTATAAAGGCAAGAAACAATCATAGCTATATAATTATCATGATTTCTTTTTAGAATGCCAAGCAATATTGTCTGTTTTGAAAACGGTCGATGGTTGTCAACATAGACTGCTAGGAGAACTGCCTGAAGAAACACATAAATGAATACAATGAGAAGTTCTTATGATAACATTATTTCTATAATATCAATTGTCTCCTCTTACTTTTTGACACACCTTTTAAAGAAAACAATCTATTGTATAAATACATCGCTCAAAATATCATGAATAGGCAATGAATGTATAGTTAAATATATGCATGCATGTTAAATAGTGACACTAAATAATGACCAATGCATCAAAGAGGATCTACAGCAACCACCTTATGAACACTGTCGCCATGGACATAGATCATCATACAAATTCCAGAAAAGAACAATGAAAAGAAAACAGATAGACAATAAAGACAGAAACTGCGGAACATTTAAACAACAGTGAACTGAAATATATTGATACCGTAACTTTAAAGACGTCAACAGCCTTTGTAGCTATAAGATGTCGTTAAACTGTTGAATAATAATAACATGAATAGGCCTACTGGTCTAGCACCTTGCTCATAAGTGCTGTAATATGCCGAGCAAATTTCTGTCCAGGGTAACGGCCTTTGTTGTAATAGACCCTGGTCAAATCGGACCCATCCATCATGAATGTCTATTTTAGATGAAGGAGGAGGGCGTCGCTAATGATCTCTGTCTTTACCCGTTGTCATGAAACTGAAACTACCACTGCCACTTTCACAACCGTACAATGGAAGTGTGATAGTGAACATCCAAAGCTCTCAAGAAGAAGGTAGTAAAAGAAGTCGCTAAATTCCTTCAACACCTCTTTTAAACTGATCATCTACTCAATAAGAGCTTTCTTCATTATTTGTTTTTATTTTCATTGCATTGTATTTTTTGTTGTTGTATTGTCGTCAACGGCCATTGTTGTCATAGGACGACGTTAAACTGTGGAATAATAATAATCATTAGATAAGTCTAAGATATCCACATTTTCGCAAGTAATATTCATAATATTTATAATTCATAGAACTTATAGAGGCCAGAAATAATCTTAGCTATTATCACGATTCCTTTTTAGAATGCGTAGTAAGATTGTCTGTTTTGAAAACGTTCAATGGTTGTCAAGATATACAGTATTATACGTGTTTGCAAAAACTGTCACCTGTTGTCGCTCTACTCTACGACGCACGCAACTTCGTTCCAGACACTGAACATCCGTCCACACCATCTGCCGACGGACTCAGTTGGTAAGCCACATCTGTGCCTGTGTGCCTGCCAATGGGGACTCTTCCAGCTGACTGTGCATTGTTTGCTAACTGTTGTAATATTTTTGACACTTAACATCACACAGGTAAGCGCAGAGATAGATTCTTGAAATGAATGAATAAATGGATTGAATTATCAGCATGCAGGTTGTCATTATAGTGACGTATACCACACTACAGTAACCATTGTGGATATTTAACTCCGTTTCTGCTTTAAATGTGCCTCTGTTCGCACTAAAACATTGCCAGGCCAATGCTAGATGAAGGAGGAGGGCGTTGCTAATGATCTCTGCTATCATATATACAGTGTCGTAACACCGAATCTACTTCTATAGCTGCCACCGTCGCTACTCTAAATGTGATCGTGTCAATCCCAAGCGCTGGAGAAGGAGGTGATGGCCGGTCCCTTCGGAGTCAAAATATGTCGTTAAATACATTACACACCTTTTTTAGAATCTTTCCTCATCCTATAAGAAAGAAAAGAAACGCTAGAAAATTTGCGTCTGTCCATCTAATCGTCATTAATTGAAGGAGATAAAAGATAAGACTATAATATTCTTGATTATTATCCGCAGGTCAATTCGATCAGCAGACCAGAGAGGGCGGGAAGAGACTGCGTAGAAGGGTCTGAGCATCAAGTCACAAAAGTATTAAATTTAGGAACTTGTCTATTATGAGTTCTTAAGGCTATTATGAATAAAATTATTGATGCAAACAAAAAAAATCTTCAGTTATTTCGAGTATTAAAATAATTATTTTCACTGGTTATCCGAAAAAAATAATAAATCCGAAATTTCTTATAAGTTTGTTCATTCTGTTGAATACTGTTTTTTTCGTCCGTTGAATTTGAACTTTCTTCAAACCAATACAATTGGTTTAAAGAATAAAATCGCGATGACAGTTTCATCGTAACAACACTCTGCTATTGCAACAAAATTAATGTCTTTGGAGTCGTCCTCTTTCTCAATATTCAGGGTAAGATTTTATATACCGTAGCTGGTTGAACTGTAACGACTACCACTACTGTTTAAGAAATAAATGGAACTGTATGGTCTGCATCCTTCGACACCTTTTTAGCGGTGCTAATAAACGTTATAGATACACTGCTTTCGCAACTCAACATTATCTTTGATCGAATACCTTGCTCTCACTCTAATATTGCATACTAGCTGTACCCGGCCACGCGTTGCTGTGGCTGAAAAGAACGTCCAACCATCCTTCTCTACCTAAATTTCCCCTCCCTCCCATTCACTCCTCCTCTCCCTCCATTCCTCCCCTCCCTTCCCTCCTCCTCCCCTTCTCCTTCCCCTCCCCTCCCCTCCCCTCCCCTCCCCTCCCCTCCCCTCCCCTCCCCTCCCCTCCCCTCCCCTCCCCTCCCCTCCCCTCCCCTCCCCTCCCCTCCCCTCCCCTCCCCTCCCCTCCCCTCCCCTCCCCTCCCCTCCCCTCCCGTCCCCTCCCCTCCTCTCCCCTCCCCTCCCCTCCCCTCCACTCCCCTCCACTCCCCTCCACTCCCCTCCCCTCCCCTCCCCTCCCTTTCTCTTCGTCCCGCTCACTCTTCTTTTCTCCCTCACACAGTTCCTTCCCGAAAGCGATAAAATAATCTTCCAGAAAGTTGGTCATCTCGCGACTTTTGGGCGACTTTACAACGTGATTTCACGACAAAGAGTTTCCGAAATCTGGCAACCCTGATCGACTTGCGGATGTGTATAATTTAAAATGGCTGTCGAATGGAAATCAAAGTTCTCTTATTTATATAAATAGGCCTAATTATGTAAACCTTACTAAAACGACTGCTACTACTGTTTAAGAAATGAATGGCATTTTAATTGTATGGCCTGCATCCTTCGACACCTTTTTAGCAGAGCTAATCAACGTTATAGATACACTGCTACCGCTATTCAATGTGGTCGCTTATCCAATCTTTTACTCCTAATCCAGGCTGCTTCTATGTTATAGGCCCTACCTCCTTCCCTGATCCTTCCATGTCATCTTCCAATGTGCATCATCTGTCGTGGTCTTCTTCTTCATTTTCCTTAAATGGCTGTACAGTTCGCAAATTTCAAAACTGTTTTTATCCTGAGATAATTATCTGCAAATTGGTAATTTATGAACGGCCCTCACTAAAAATTACGTCATAATGACGTCATTAAGTTACATATCGAAACCAAGTGTAAAAAAAATCGTTAGCGAATGGCGTTCAGCCAAGAAGACAAAATTGTAATAAAATTCTTACGGAAAAATAAACATAACGGCGCAAAAAGTTTATTCGAAAATTTCCGGACAAGGGATGGACAGTGAGCGGTCTAAATAAGCTTCTATAGGAAAAATTATTTGACCGGTTCGTCGGAGCGTCGCGCTAGTATAAAAGTTGTCTTCGGTACTTAACATTTGAATTCTTTGATGCAAATGACGTAATTGTGACGTCAATATTCATGCCAGAAACTTCATATTTGAATCAGTGTAAGATAATTATCTCAGGAGGAAATTAACCTCAGTTTTGAATAACCTCAGTTTTGAAATTTTGAAAATCGATTAAGATTTACCTGTTTTATTCACATTTTAACTGGGACACAGTGTAGACTGCAGTGACGTCGACCCTCGATTTATCTAGGCTTGAGACTGGCACTAGTTTTGCTCTAGTTGACTAAGCGCCTTCATTAACTCCTTCGTTTCAATTGCGCTGTTCAAGTTCGTAACTCTGATGAAGTGGGTGCTATATAAATTCTTGTTTTTCAGCTTTATGGTCTAAAATAACGATATTTGTCAGCGTTTATTCTATTTCTGCCGTTTTTAAATTCATGGTTTTCACCGTTTGGTTGCAATAACACAATTCTACAGCACTTTTGTACTCATCATTTACGGATGGATGGATCCAGATTTGACGAGGGCCTATGACAATAGAGGCCGTTTCCCTCGACAAGAAATTTGTTTGGCTTATTAGGCCTACAGCACGTGTGAACTTTGAATTAATACAATCAAGAAATACCATTTTAGGGGTGCGTAAGGAAACACGGCATCATCGATAATTGCTACAATTAGATAGAATGTCATAATAAATTATTATTTTCGCCGTTGAGCGCTAGCTGATTTTAACAAGGCAGTAGTAACTCCGTCGTTTAAAGGCATACTGCGCCTCCTTTCTCTAGCCTCCCTCCTTCGTTTGAATTGCGCTGTAAATTCGTGACTCTGATGAAGTGGGTGTTAAAATCAGCTAGCGCTCAACGGCGAAAATAATAATTAATTCTTGTTTTTCAGCTTTCTAGTTTAGAATAACGACGTTTTCAGTGTTTATATTATTTTGAATGTAATACCATATAAACCAAATTTCTACATGAATTGTTGGCAATTAAAAGAACAAATTTTTTATTTTAAAGAAAAATTTATATTGGATTTTGGACCTAGGATTTTGTGCTATATGAAAACATTTTGACATTGATTGGATATAGAAATTATGTACGTTTGTTTATTATACCACGTCTGTTACAGTACACCAAAATGCGGATAACAATTGGTATATTAAAGAATATTCTTATCTTATCTTATCTTTATAATCTTCAGTACCCCCTTATCATAGATTTGGCACTGCCACAGGTTGGATAACAATCAGAGTTCATTGATGGCTTTTACAGCAATAGATGTACAATTTGTACAGGTCAATACACGACGTTTTTATTTGTTTTGAACAGTTCTCCCATTCATCTAGAGGTAGATGTCGCACTTCGGGTATGACGAGCTAGATGCATCTCGAATCGCCGAGATTCTTATTTATAGCCGTACAGGTAAACGTTTTAAGGGTGTTTCTAGAATTTAGCTGATGGTACCCTCTCATTCTGCATCTCGATGGACTGATGGATAGATCCGATTTCAACAGGGTCTATATGACAACAGAGGCCGTTACCCTGGACAGAAATTTGCTCGGCATATTACAGCACTTAATAGATGCGTTCAATCCGAAGTAGATGAAGTATATCTTGGCGACCTGATGAATATTTTGTAAAACACCCGTTTAAAAACGAAACTTATAATTTATTATGGTATAAGTTCCGAAATGTTCAACTTGGTCCCGTATACTATTATAGTTGGATGGATCCGATTTGACCAGGGTCTATATGACAACAGAGGCCATTACCCTGGACAGAAATTTGCTCGCTATATTAAAGCACTTATGAGCAAGGTACTAGACCAGTAATTTAACCACGTAGTTTCCATGGCTTTCGCTTTATGTATCCTTCCATCATCATCTCGTAAAACAGTATCAGACTATCAGTAGCCTATAATTATAGATATCTGACTTTCTCTATAATACTGCATTAATCAGCACTATAGATGGATCCGATTTGACCAGGGTCTATATGACAACAGAGGCCGTTACCCTGGACCGAAATTTGCTCGGCATATTACAGCACTGATGAGCAAGGTACTAAACCAGTTTTGCATCTCGAATCGCCGAGATTCATATTTATAGCCGCATAGGTAAACGTTTTAAGGGTGTTTCGCGAATTTAGCTGATGGTACCCCCCTCATTCTGTTACCTTGCCTTAGTAGTGAATAAGTGTAAAATTTCAGACCCACTGATAGATATTTAGTGGTAGCTCTATGCTCCTGACTTTTCACCATTGATTACCATGGGAAAAAATAGGCAAATCATAGCATTTGAAGTATAATGGACAAGAACTCTTTTAGAATTTAGATCAAAGAAATAAACCCATCACCGTAGACTGTTGGAGATTGAGTGGCATGTATATCTACTGAATACTGGTCTTAAAATAATTTTTAAAAGTATAGCAAAGCCAGCCATATGCTGAACATGTTCTGCATGCGCAACAGTTTTAGAGGATTTTAGATTGGTTTAAATTAAAACATTGGATGGTTGATGTGTTAAGAATATTTGTCTGGAAAAGCTTCGGGAAAACTTTAAAGTCTTATAAACTTAAGCAACGCGTGTTTGCTTGTATGTGCAATGGTTAAAATAGCGCCCATTCAAACTCTCTACTCAGAGTAGCTCCCAACTACAGAGCGGACACTGCACCTGAGTTTCACGCCAAAGCGCTGAGCAATTGGGCGTGAAGGACTTGCCAACGATTCTTACGCGGCAACTTAAGGTGGATTCGAACCTGCACTTCTTCGGCTGCAATTAAGGCGACGAACATAACCACTTCACCACCGCGTACACCCCATGAGACGGGAGTTCAATTAGATCCTTCATCACTGTGTCGAATGTTTTTGGAGTGTCGTCTTGTACAACGTTGCCCCTTTGAACAGCAGGGCCACAAGCAGCGCCAACCCCCCCCCCCCCCGATCCACCTTCTAAAGTTATTGAATTGTCGGCCATTCAGATCGGCCTGCGAGTAATGTTCCATGAGATTTCGAGTGTGGACCCGAGCTCTTCAATCTCTGCCCAAATCATGCAGAGCCTGCAGTAAGTTGTCTCAGCTTTCATACTAAGCCGATCACATCGTCTGTTTAGAGTGCAAGGGTTCTAACTCCACTTTTTCAAATTGTTCAGGAGAGCAAATATAAACTTTCGATGATTGCCAAAAATCCAATTATTGTTGTATCATAGTGATTAATGAAAATTTAGATAGCAGATTATATCCTTAGTTGGAATAATATAATCTTTAAAGAAACTTTTGTGCCGCCGCGCCTAAAATAATAAAGTTTGTGACGAACAGGAGGCAAAATTACAGCAATAGAACCTTTGCGCATTTCGAAATAATTTCGTATCTGATGATAGATAATAATTTATATCATTGTGATTTGTGGGTTTTTGGATAACAGATCATTTCTTTAGTTGGAATGATGAAACCTTTTAAATATTTTATGTCTCCGAACCTATAAAATAAATGTTTGTGAAAAATACGCAAAATCACAGCATACGACAGAAGCTAGCTTAGGCCTAAAACCTCCGCAGATCTAAAATATTTTTAGATCTGAAGATAGATCGTTTTATAGCAACGCAAATATGCTTCAAAATTATATTTTAAATTATTATCAACTATTATATGAAAATAATGTGGTTTCAGCCTTTTTTTAGTAAAATAATAATAACAAGCGAAAAATGCGCTATAACAAACCACTCATTAAATACGCGTGTTATCGCTTACAGAAATTATAATAGAATATTCCTTTTAGTTATGACAATTCTCTTATTGAAACATTATAATATACTAAGAATAATTTTTCAGACTAAAGCAACTGTTGCAGATTGTTGTAAAAGCACAATTTTCTTTTTAAATACTTTTAAATCACATTGTAGAAATCTATGCAAGCACACCACCGTTTAGCAATCATCGCGTGCATATATAATTAACTGCTGTAACGCAAGGCAAGGCAAGGCGTTGGTAGATAGAACCATTGCACATTTCAAAGATAAGTCCTAGGAGATAGCTCCAATATTCAAATAGCTTATTTTCCACTATTTTTTACTTAGAACGACATAATATTTGTACAGTTCAAGCATAATATTGGTAGCAATAAAATAAAACAATAAAACGGTTTTTGAAAAATTTGGAGTTAGAACCCTTGCACTCTAAACAGACGACATGTCTGAGTGTAAATGGATTTCAATTACTAAGCACGAGGAATATATCCTCAATTCAAATCCTCTGAAATTCATTAGAATTTGTGGATATTTCTCTATGAAGCATTTATTTAGACAATCGGAGTTAAATACTGGTAGGCCTATCGTAACCTCTAAGTTGCTCAATTGAAGGAAGCAATATAACTTTGAAAGAGACACCTTTTAAACGTTGAAACCTTATTTATATCAATGCGAAATTAACCAATTCTTGAAATCATTTCGCTTCCTCATTAAAACAATGTCATCTATTAACAAGTGCACACTGCAGCACACAGTGCACAGTCCTATAAAATAATTAATCGATGACGATGACGATGACGACGACGACGACGACGACGACGACGACGACGACGACGACGACGATGATGATGATGATGATGATGATGATGATGATGATGATGATGATGATGATGATGATGATGATGATGATGATGATGATGATGATGATGATGATGATGCTGATGATGATGATGATGAAGATGATGATTACGACGTCGATGACCTTGACAATGACGTCGACAATGACGTTGACGATGACGAAGACGATGACAATGACGATGACGATGACGTTGATGATAACGATGACGATGATGATGATGATGATGATGATGATGATGATGATGATGATGATGATGATGATGATGATGATGATGATGATAACGATGATGATGATAATGATGATATTTATGATGATGGTGATGGTGAAGACTTTGACTATGGCGACAACGACGACGATGATAATGATGACATACAAGAGGAAGAGGACGACGACGACGACGATGCTACAAGTTGCTATTATAGGCATCCTGCCAAAGACAATTTGAATCGAAAACTGGTTTCGGCCTAAGTTGCACCGAGTTATCCTGCAAAAAATATAATTGAAGAAATGCATAAAAATTCACGATTGAAACCGTGCAGCACGCATTTCTGCAAACGATCTTTCGTCGCATTCGTATCGCGATCTTGTTGCTTGATCTGCCCCGATCAACAATCCCATATTATAAGCATGTTGTTTCAATTTTAAAAATAAGATAATTATTTATATCGCGACACTAACATGATAACATCGCTGTGTTGATGATGCATTGGATTATTTTTTTCGGATGATGATTATTAAAGGCTGTCAAGATACGTTATAAAGGTGTTTAGCGTGATACGAGAGTCATAGTGTGCGTCGCGACTATTTTAGGATTCGTCGGACCTGTTTTGGCCGTTTAATCTATAATAATAGTACGACACGACACCTGATGTCCGTATAGGACTATAGAGAATTTTGATTTTTGTTCGATTGTTAGCAAACGATAGGAAAGCTACTTGTGCTTCAAGGATTTTACGCACGCACATTAAAATTCTTAGAGATCTCTATGTCCGTCAATTTTATTCGGAAGAGTCCACTCTGATGTTCGGTCGGTTCATGGTGCAATCACTGAATGGGCCTCAGTAGGGCGACTCTCATGGACCTCTGCTGTTCTGCTTACCGTAATCGTAATCGTCAACTCGAAATTTCTAAAGTGCTACTAGAAAGCCAAGCGCGGATCACTAGCTTATTCATGAGCGCTGCGTAGACGGCCTGCAGCATGGCATCTGTCAGCACGGTATTATAAAGCGTTGGTTAAGTCCAATTTCACAAAAACTTGGCCCTCTGCATAATTATTATTTTGTTATGAAGTTTCTTTACTAAATATTTATTTTATATTATAATATTTAATATCTTATTTTAAAAAATTATATAATAACTCGCAGGCCTATAATAATGGTAATTCTGCTATGACCTATTTAATAACTGGCGTTTTTATCTGGCGCACTTATTGTAGCGATTCCGCATTTACATAATGTAATTATGTGACTCTGTTTTCAAGGTTTCTAATAAAGGTAAGCTGTCAGCTTTCAAACATAGCTAAATATATTTCTGAGTTTAAATGGAATTGAAATCGTCTGAAAACTCACTATAATTTGAGAATATTTCTCTATTTAAGCAAAAGGTCTAAATTGGCGTGCCCCATTAGAGATGATGTGCTTTTGACTGCAATTGGCCAACGGTATCAACATGACATGATTGGTGCAGTTTTTTGGTCATAGAAACCGATACGTACCGAATTGCTGCAGCTAAGTTGCTCAATTGAAAGTTTCAATTTAACTTTCGAGCAAAACACCTTTAAAACAGTTCTCACTCTCTTATATCAAAGCGAAACGAAACAAGACTTTCAATAAATCTATCACAGAGACTGGTTTACACATTAACCCTCAGATTACTAGAATTTTTTTGATACACTGAGTACCAGTGGGGTCAAAAATGACCCCAACACAATTTTTTCAATAAATTCTTTGTTTTTTGCTTTTTTATTAATTGCAAAAAAACAAATAGTAGTAGAGCAATTGGAGCATGTTTAGGCTGTTGAAATTAATTACATTTTTCATGGTGAACGCTATGTTTTAGTGTTCAAAGTGTTCGAGTGTTCAATGTTGAAAACTAACATAGAAAATATCCTGTCATTGCAGCTACAGTTTGCAGTTCATGCATGTATACTGGGCATGTTCTTTGCACACATTGCATGTACAGGCTGCACAGATTCTGGCCTTTTTATCCTTTCTCCTTGGACAAATGGAACATCGTGCACGTTTCTTCGACAGGGTAGGAGGCGACATCTTGATCAGCCGTTGTACTGCATCACCATTGCTGTTCCCTTCCGAGCTGCAGGAGAAAAACTCGTCTTCTGTGCGTTGTCTGCGCATGCCACTTCTTTCTGTTCTTTCGAATAGTGCCCAGAAGAGTCATTTGTTTCGCAGCCAGTTTTTGAGCATGTCTGAAACTTGTGAAGTTTTCTGTTGTGACATGTCGTCCAGAACCAGCCATATTTCGTGTTGGGTCGAGCACAACAGGGTCTCCTTGGTTCCGTTCCATTTCCTGGCCTATACTGTATATAAATTAGTATCTAATACAGATTTTCTTCAGATAATACTAAAGAAAGGATTTATAAATTATAATTATGAATTATTTCAAAGAATACCATTGAAAGTATTCAAAAAGCTATTGGGGTCAAAAATGACCCCACTGGTACTCAATGCTATAAAAGATTGCCAGCGCCCTCTGGTGATAAAAAAGGGAAATATTAATTGATATTTTGATAGAGACTAGGTACATCTTGAAAGTCACAAATTTTAAATAAATTTGCACGAACAGACTTTGCGCAGTGTACAGTCAAAGTTGGCTTGGGGTCATTTTTGACCCCACTGGTAGTCGCAGGGTTAAGATGTTGCTCGTGTACAGGTCACGTTTTGTTGGACAGATTCGACGCAATTCTTCGAAACGGATTAAGTACAGTCTTCAACATCGCCTTATCGAACGACCAATGGCTACAGGCTTCTTTGCCCGTGAAGATGGGTGGATTGGGAATTCGTCGGGTGGCTTCGCTTGCACTCCCTGCCTTTCTGGCTTCTGCTGCAGGCACCCGCGACCTTCAATCCTCCATGCTGGGTTCAAATCAGTCTGACACCGACTTATGTGTGGAAGAGATGACGCGACGTTGGTGCGAAGCAAGCGGCATCACACCGCCAGACGAGAGCGTGGCCCACAAACAATCGCACTGGGACACACCGCTTGTCATCAAGGTGGTCGAATCACTGCTCACCATCCACACTGACGCCTACCATCAAGCTCGCCTTAGAGCTGTCGCTGCGCCTCATAGCGGCGACTGGTTGTTTGCGCTGCCAATATCATCGTGTGGTTTGCGGCTGGACGACGAAGCGGTGAGGATAGCTGTAAGCCTCCGCCTTGGGGTGGGTTTATGCGAGCCACACGCATGTCCCTGTGGGGCGGTGGTGACTGCAGATGGCTCCCATGGCCTGTCCTGGGGTCTTGGTCCGGGCAGGATCGCCAGACACGCCGTCCTGAACGGCCTGATTAGTCGCAGTCTGACTCGTGCCGGCGTCCCCAACATTAAAGAGCCATCCGGTTTGCTGAGGTCGGACGGAAAGCGTCCCGATGGGATGACTCTAATTCCTTGGAGCGGAGGCCGTAGTCTCGTCTGGGATGTCACAGTGACGGACACCGTGGCTCCATCTTACCTTAGCTCAACATCGGGCGCAGCTAAAGCGGCGGCTGAGCTGGCTGCCACCAGAAAGAATGCGAAGTACAGTGAACTGTCCAAAACCTACTTATTTGTGCCGCTGGCCTTCGAGACCCTTGGTCCAATCAACGAAAGCGGTCTTGTTTTCCTCAAAGATTTAGGAAGGCGTATTTCCGAATTTTCAAGGGAGTCTAGAGAAACTTGCTTTCTCTTCCAGCGTTTGTCGATTTCAATCCAGCGCTTTAATGCCGTGGCCTTCCGAGGCTCTTTCTGTTCAAACCTTGAAGACGAGGCCTGACTAATTCCGGACCCATCTGTTGTATTATAATAATAATAATAATAATAATAATAATAATAATAGTAGTACTATCATGTGCATCGTCCTCTTGATTAATAAATTCATAATAATTAATTAATCTATTAACTAATCGATAATGATGTTGATGAAGATGTTGGTGTTGATGATGACGATGACGACGACGACGATGCCACAGGTTGCATCGTGACAATGCTTGAATCGAAAACCATTTCCGGCCTATTTTGCAACGAGATTGGCCTACGATCCGACATACATGGTAAGAGAACAATTAAACCCTGGACAGTTCTTCTCCTTCTTCTTTTTCCGGCTGAAATGAATCCTTCGTAGAGGAGGGGTCAGCCACTCGGATCCGTTTTCTCCACAGAACTCTGTTTTCCGCATCTTACCCTCCTGAGGTTGAGAAGTTCGAAATCCTGTTTGATCGCATCCATCCATCTCTTTTTCTGTCGTCCTCTGCTTCGTCCCCCCTCCACCCTTCCCTCATCACTCTCTAATCTATTACAACTACAATTACCCCCGGACAAATACCCCTCCGCCGTTTCCAATGCTGATAGTAATGCTTAAACACTTAGAGTGTCGCATCCCAATCTAAAAGAAATTTGGATTTCCACACCATCGGTGACTTTTCAATATATTACTAGAGCACTGAAAGGACGCACTCAAAATACAACTGCGTTACCAAATAAACAAGTCGCGATCTGTGATTTAATAATAATTACTTTATTAACATTGATCGAATTATTCGCGATAGAAATATCGGTCTGACTATTTACTGGCAGCCGCATTCGGTCTTCGATTCAAACTATTATGGCGAAATAGCGCCGGGGTGTTATGACCCTGGCACTTTCGAGGTTTCATTAACCCTTTAACTCCGTAGGGTATAGGATTTCCCATACCATTTACTACCATTTCGGCATTAAAGGGTTAAGAAACCTGTTATGCAATAGCCCCAATGGACACAATTTTGTGACGTTGATTTCTCATTGGTGCACATCTCCTCATTATAATTTGCGTCACACCATTTTATGCGTGAACGTCGAGGACAGTCCAATAATAATTACATACCTTTTATACGTGGACTGCTTGCATATAAATAAGTGCTCTCGAACGCCAGAGCATAATAATAGTAAGTGTCCTCTGAGTGTCAAGTGTGTGAAACAAACGATGTGAAATGAAATAAAATTAAAAGAGTGAAATAAAATTTAAAAAACATAGATTGAACACGTGAGACAGACAGAAAGGCCGACATATCGAGGTATATAGAAATATCCTCTTTTCAAAACGGTCTGACTATTAACGTTGCAAGACAGTGACAATGGCATAGCAGGCCTACATTGTGTCGCCATGAAAAGTAGACCCCCCCAAAAAGTGTCGTAACTCGATCAAACTTCTAGCGTTTTTCCTGAAATTTTAAAAACATCAACATTCATTCATTCATTCATTCATTCACTCATTCATTCATTCATTCAAGTATTTATATAGCGCCTCTTCAAACAAAACTACTCAGTGGCGCTTCCGACTTCAACACGGCCAAACAAAGACGTTTTTAATGTAACAACAGCGGCCATAATTATTACCACCAAATCAGAGCGGACTGACGCTACAATTTCCAGGTTCTGATATTGTAGATCAATTCCACCATCAGTCTGCAAGAAATGCACATGTACTAACATTTTTGTGATCAATTTATTTGAATTGAATAATTATTGATGTCATCGTGCACTGATAACTACACAAACCAATTTCAAATTCTTCCACTGACTCGAATTGATTACTGTTGTCTGACAACGCTGCGTCCTCAATCAGTCGGAATTGTTCCTCCCAATCTCCATGACCTCTGTCCGATGCTGTCCATGTGCCTGCCTCCTCCAACACTGTTTATCTCCAACCAGTTCCAGCTTCTCAATTCCAACTTGCGCTTTCCCATATCTGTTAGCCTGCCAGTTAATGCTTTCAAACAATCCGGTTTTACCATGTGACCATACCTTCTCATCATCACCTTCTCCATCCACTTTCAGATTGTCCCTTCGCCATTTCACATAACATTAACTCTAAGCGTAATCTCCATATTTCTAAAGTGCCATTCGATAGCCAAACGCAGGGCACCATCTTATCCACGAGCGCAGTCTCTAATCAGAAGGGTAGATATTAGCTAATTGATGTTCTCAAACTGCCTCGCTCCACCCCGCCCTTCCCCAGTCACTTCCCTTCCAACTCCCTTCCCCATCGTCGAGTAAACCCGCGTTGGCGACATCGTACAGCATCCCCCACTTCCTCCTCCTCCTCCTCCCACTCCTCCCACTCCTCCTCTCACTCCTCCTCCTCCCACTCCTCCGTTCCCATGCAGCATTCTCTCACCACAGTTCGTCGAAATCAACGGTTTACACTCAGCGATGATCTGCGGCACAACATCCACCGAACCCAAGTCCACCAAGCCTGACGACGACGACAACGACGATGACGACGCTGCTGCTTCATTCACCACTCTCGTCCTCAGCTTAATATCATCCGTCTGTAGTGCGTACCTCGGCCGCACCAAGGACCCGTTACCCCTCTGTGGAGTCAACACCGAGGGGGACGCGTCGGCCTCGACCGTAGGCGGCGCTGGGCCACTCCGACTACCGATTACGAAGTACTGGACGGGCTGGGGGTCGGCGTCGTTATGCCAGGACCTGGGTGGGGCCCTCGCAGGGGAGCCAGTGTAGACACACGGTTGGTAGGTCGGTGGATCGACGGACTCGAGGAAGGCCTGGCAGCCGCATGCGGTCTTCAGTTCCTCGGCGAGGCGGAAGCGGGATGAAGGGGCGTAGCAGGCTTCTCTGTTGGGGTTGGCGGCAGTGGACGAGGATGATGAGTTAGGACGGGGTCCGTGGTGGTTGGTGGTGAGGGTGTTTCGTCGCCAGGTGTCGCCGTTGAAGGGATCACGTGATGGGGCTGAGACGATGGTTCCACGAGAGGAGGAGACGTAAGTTTTGCTGGTTGCATTGGTATCGTCTGTTGATAGGACGTTGCTGTCGTCTGGAGATTCGCGTCCTGGAGTCCAACCGCTACGCTGCCTGAACACAACAACACAACACAATTTTCATCTTGTTTATTATAGCCGGCGTTCTTTCACAATTGCTGGTCTCATCATCTGGAACTCTCTGCCTCCTTATGTTCGTAACTCCCCTAGCGAGACTGTCTTTCGCTCTAAACTGAAAACTTTCCTTTGTGAGTCTACCTATAATAGAGCATAGATAACTTTAATTAGCATCGAACTTCAATGTGCACTTCTGAGCTTTGTAAGGAGGGCATTATCAAATTTAAGTTGTATTGTATTGTATTGTATTTTAATTATTATAGGCTTTTTATGAAAAGCATATAATAATAATCTTCGTTTGATTTCAAACTGGGTCAACGCAGAATGATTAGGTCTACAATTGATAGAATGAACGCATGATTACAAGTGATTACATGAGTCGAATTATTCAACTGTCGACTGCCAACGATGCATCCAAGGTACCCATCACATCCTATAATTAAGTTTACCATTGCCATCTGCAGAATGGAAGGTTGAGTTGATCTTTACGAATGAATCGGTTAGCGATCCAGCGTATACGTGCGCTCTTCACGCCAGAGTCTTTGCCATTTTTAACACAAACCTTTCAATGTTGTTGTTGTTGTTGTTGTTTAATACTCAAGGTCCCCACGAGGTGGCTTGCGGTGGACTTCAAGGCACCGAACCCACCACTACACCACCGTGTGTGTATGCGTGTGCGTGTGCGTGTGTTTGCGTATGTGTGTGTTACAGTTTGTATTTGCGCGTGTGTCAACATTTTAATTGTAACCCACGACTACAGTTACTACTACACCCCCCCGCGCGCGCGCGCGCGCGCGTGTGTGTGTGTGTGTGTGTGTGTGTGTGTGTGTATTTGCGTGTGTGTTAACATTTTAATTGTAATTATATTATTCTAATTATAATTATAATTTTGACAAAGTATTATAGCTGGAATATCGAACCTCTTGAGAAAGAATAGACCAGCGAAGAGAACGAACAGACCGATGGTGAAAGCTATGACGAGAACGATAGCGACTGACAATCCTGTCAAAGAAAACAATCATAACTATCTTCACTATAATAATCATTTTTAGAAAGCGAAGTAATATTGTCTGTCTTGAAAAAAAAAACAATGAATGGTTGTCAACATAAATATGCTGTTCGAAGAACTGCCTGAAAACAGAGAATTGAAGGCCTATATTTTTATTCCAAAGTTTAACGTCATCGTATGACAACAAAGGCCGTTGACGACAATTATACAAGTGTACTCTGTTACAGTACAGAACGGTAAAAATGAACTTATAGAATCCAAACAACACCAACGAGGTGTCTAAACGGCATTTTACAATTTCAATGACATTCAATTTCTAGACAACACAAAGTAGTTCATCTGACACTCGCTCAGTTTTGCACATTATGATAAAACGATCATACATGTACATGTATATCTGAATATTAGACGGTACAGTTGTATATTGATTGTCTCATACAACTAGCCTACATTAGTAACCAAAGTAATCAATTTGTGTTAGAAAAGTTCAATATATAGGCTATGTATTAAGTACATCAATGACAACAATAATAATATTGTAATGTTTCTTGTACAGAAACAACCTGTACCATTTAAAACATCAATCAAATATTTATAAATCTGATCAAGATACAAGTTCCATATACAGCAATGAAGTGAAGGCCTATAATAATACATGAGAAGTTCTTTTATCTATATCAATTTTCGCCTCATACTTTACACCCCTTTTAAAGATTATCATTTTTTATATAAAAAAAACTAACAAATTTTTAATGCCTTCAATCTCCGTGTATCTTCGTGAAACTTAAACATAACGGACGTGAACAGCAACATCTTAGAAACATTGACTAATCATGTTTACATTGTTAAAGAAAATCGCATTTACTGGAATGTGATATTTATTGATGAACAATTCATGGGTTCAACTAAATGAAGTGATTTGAGTCGACGTCATTTTTATCGTAGCACGGTTTTAAAAAATGATGTTTTTGAACTTCACCACTGGTCGCACTTTGTCTGTGCCAGTCCCAAGCCTGAAAAAAGGCGTAGGGCGACGCTAATGATTTTTGCTATCTCATGGTGTCGTTAAGCTAAAACTATACTAACACTAACACGATTTTAAAATGCGCTCTCATTTTGGACACCATCAAAACAGCTTGATATGTTGATATAAATACTTTGCAGTCACAATAATTATAATTCCTGGACAGATGTTTTTTAAATCGTTCACTTCCTTAATATTCCGTGATATTATAGTTCTGTAAATACTTGTCAATCACGAAAATTATAATTCACACCCGTGTGTGATCCCTCCTGCCATTTTCAAGCTGCATGGTATACATCTTGATAGTGACGTATGACACCACAGTTACCAATGTGAATATTAAACTCCGTCTCTGCTCTAACTCCGCCACTCACAAGTGCTGTAATATGCCGAACAAATTTCTGTTGAGAGCAACGGCCTCTGTTGTCATAGGCCCTCGTCAAATGTGGATCCATCCGAACTACGCCACTGTTCGCCCTAAAACAGTGCCAGTCCCAAGCCTAGATGAAGGAGGAGGGCGTCGCTGATGACCTCTGTCTTCACCCGTTGTAGTTAAACTGAAACTACCACTGTCACTTTCACAAACTTACGTGTGATAGTGAATAACTGAACATCTAAAGCGTTCAAGAAGAAGGCTGGCGATGTCACCGTTCTCTTCGGAGTCAAAGAATTCGCTAATTTCCTAAAACACCTCTTTTAAATGCTTCACCTACCGTATAAGATAAAAATTCGCTTGAATATTTCAGTTTAGATCTCTCCTAATCTTCATTACCTAAGATATCCATATTTTCGATAGCAATATTCATAATTCATAGAACTTATAAAGGCAAGAAACAATCATAGCTATTATCACGATTTCTTTGTAGAATACGAAGTAATAATTATTATTGTCTGTTTTGAAAACGGTCAATGATCGTCAAAATAGGAGAACTGCCTGAAGAAACACATACATAATATGTTATACATTCATGAGAAGTTCTTATGATATTTCTATATAATTTTCTCCTCATACGGTACTTTTTGACATACCTTTTAAAGAAAACAATCTATTATATAAGTAAAACGTGCAAAATTTCATGAATGTCTATTGAATGTGTCCCAACATAAAGCTTAAAAATCACAGATCTTATCTGCAACGTCATACAAACAACATGTCGCAACCGGGAGGCGGAGGAGTGAGTCATATGCAGAAATCACGCACATAATTCAGTGTAGCATCTTATGACTGGTTGAACTGTAACGACTACTGCTGTATACTGCTTAAGAAATGAATGGTATTGTAAGGCCTGCATGCTTCTACACCTTTTTAACGTGGCTAATCAACGTTATATATAAACTTTGTCCGCTATTTAATAATAGATCGTTTTTATAATTCACACCCGTGTGTGATCCCTCCTGCCATTTTCAAGCTGTATGGTATACATCTTGATAGTGACGTATGACACCACAGTTACCAATGTGAATATTAAACTCCGTCTCTGCTCTAACTCCGTCACTCACAAGTGCTTAAGATTTAATAACAAATCAGTCTGGTTTCAGAAAACATAAAAGTACAATTGATCAAATTCTTAAACTGCAGGATTTTATTCTAAAAAAAATGAAAAATAAAGAACATGTTTTAGCCATTTTTATTGATTTTGAAAGGGCATATGACATGCTTCATGTACCCACTCTTTTAAGGAAATTTCAGAAATTGGGAATAGCGGGCAATATATATAATTGGGTTCAAAACTTTCTCTCTGATAGAACTTTCCAGGTTAAAGTTGGAGCAGAACTTTCTGATAAATTCAAACAACAGAATGGTACTCCGCAGGGATCTATAATATCTCCACTTTTATTCCTGATAATGATTAATGATATTCCCACGGGGGTGGATGGTGTTAATATGTCACTTTTTGCTGACGATAGCGCAATTTATATAGGTAATAGAAATATAAAAATTTTAGAAAATAAAATTCAACTATCAGTCACTTTAATACAAGATTGGTGCAATAAAAACGGGTTTAAAATATCTATTAATAAAACTACTGGAGTTCTTTTTTCAAAAAGAAATGATACATCAAAGATTAATATAACGATTGACCGGAAACAAATTAAGATTGAGGATAAAGTCAAATTCTTGGGGGTAATTTTTGATAATAAATTGAGTTGGAAACCCCACATTGATTACATTATTGAGAAATGTAAAAAGAGGTTAAACTTAATAAGAGCTATAAGTGGTTATAGTTGGGGAGCTTGCAAAAAAACTCTTTTGACTATTTATAGAGCTTTAATAAGGTCTATTTTAGATTATGGTGACGTTGCTTACTCTTCGGCATGCAAGTCATACCTAGATAAACTTACAACTATTCAAACTGAGGCACTAAGACTCTGTTGTGGTGTTCCAAAAGGAACTGCCGCATCAGCACTCCAGAATGAGTGTGGAGAATTGCCTCTTCATTTAAGAAGACTCCAAAATTCATTGAAATTTGGGACTAAGATTTTGGGAAATAAATGTCACCCTACTAAAACGATCATGGAAAATCACTGGACAAATGTTTATAGAACATCTGATAATAAAGAACATTCTATCTATACTCGCACCTCTGAATTCTTTAGTTTACTTCCTGCATCATTTATTGGTCCTTCATTCCCTTCTGCCCCTCCGTGGTGCAATAAGCAACTTGAAGTTGACTTATCCTTGAAAAAATTGGTTAATAAGAGAACCGATCACCCGGAATTTTTAAGGCAGGCTGCTCTTAAATTAATCTCTATATATGATGATTGTATACATGTTTTTACTGATGGGTCTAAAGCTGATGACATAGTTGCTGCTGCATTCACAGTGCCAAGTTTAAATGTGGATAAGAAATTTAGATTGTGTAATGATTCAAGTGTATATGCAGCCGAGTTGACGGCCATAATTGAGGCTATTGAATGGATGTCGAATAGTGAATGTTTTTCTAATTCCAAGTTTGCAATATTTTCTGATTCATTGAGTGTTCTTACATCAATTAAGAAGTGTTATAGTGAATCTCGACCCACTTTGTTAAATGATTTACTATTTCGCATTAACAAACTAAATTCTGATCAAATAAGATTTATTTGGATACCAAGTCACGTTGACTTGAGCGGTAATGACAGAGCAGATTCATTGGCTAAAGAAGCCCTAAGTATTGACATTAATTCTACTAATGTTCTTGAATTTGAAGAAGTTTTTAGTTTAATTAAACGATACATATTAGACAGATGGCAGTCAGAATATGATAGTGATAAGAAAGGTCACTTTTATAAATCTATCTGTCCAACTGTTAGTACTGATATAAAATATTTCGAACCTTATAGGCATAAGGAAGTCCAGATTTCTAGATTGCGTCTAGGAACGGCAAACACAAATCAAAGATTATTCATTATAAAAAGACATTCCAGCGGTTTGTGTGATACTTGTCACGTCAAAGAAACAATTCATCACATTTTAATTGAATGTAAAAAAGAAAATATTTCGAATTCATTAAGAAATACATGTCAAATATATAAAGATGAAATTTCTGTTAAAACTTTATTGACTGTCAATTTATATCAAAATCAAGTGTATCGGTTGATTAAACTTATAACTAAAGGTCGGATTTTGTGAATAAATCGTTTGCATCCTTGTTATAGATGGCATTTGTATCTTGATCAGATTTATAATATTTGATTGATGTTTTAAAATTTAATGGTGCATGTTTCTTTTGTACAAGAAACATTACATTATTATTATGATTATTGATGCACTTACATATTGAACTTTTGTAACAGGAACTGTTTACTGGAGTCACTAACGTAATTAGTTATATGAGACAATCAATGTACAATTTTAATATCTAATGTATGGATTTAAGATCTTTTTTCATAATGTGTAAACCTGAACGAGTGTCCGATGAACTACTTTATGTTGTCTACAAATTGAATGTAATTGAGATTGTACAGCTCCGTGCACCTCTTTGGTGTAGTTTGGAGGCTACATAAGTTTTTGTTTACTGCTCTGTACACTTATATTGTATTGTCGTCAACGGCCTTTGCTGCCATAGGATGACGTTAAACTGTGGAATAATAATAATTAATAATAGATCGTCCTTGATCAAATATTATATTGCTGGGATGGTATATGGCCTACATACTTCGACACCTTTTTAGCGGTACTAATCAGCGTTATACATACACCGCTTCCACCAATTTAATATTCTTACATCAATCAAGAAGTGTTATAGTGAATCTAGACCAACTTTGTTAAATGAATTACTATATCACACTAACAAACTAAATTCTGATAAAATAAGATTTATTTGGATACCAAGTCACGTTGACTTGAGCGGTAATGACAGAGCAGATTTATTGGCTAAAGAAGCCCTAAGTATTGACTACATTAATTCTACTAATGTTCTTGAATTTGAAGAAGTTTTTAGTTTAATTAAACGATACATATTAGACAGATGGCAGTCAGAATATGATAGTGATAAAAAAGGTCATTTTTATAAATCTATCTGTCCAACTGTTAGTACTGATATAAAATATTTCGAACCTTAAAGGCATAAGGAAGTCCAGATTTCTAGATTGCGTCTAGGAACGGCAAACACAAATCAAAGATTATTCATTATAAAAAGACATTCCAGCGGTTTGTGTGATGCTTGTCATGTCAAAGAGACAATTCATCACATTTTAATTGAGTGTAAAAAAGAAATTATTTCGAATTCATTAAGAAATACATGTCAAATATATAAAGATGAAATTTCTGTTAAAACTTTATTGACTGTCAATTTATATCAAAATCAAGTGTATCGGTTGATTAAACTTATAACTAAAGGTCGGATTTTGTGAATAAATCGTTTGCATCCTTGTTATAGATGGCATTTGTATCTTGGTCAGATTTATAAATATTTGATTGATGTTTTAAAATTTAATGGTGCAGGTTTCTTTTGTACAAGAAACATTACATTATTATTATTATTATTATTATTATTATTATTATTATTGATGCACTTACATATTGAACTTTTGTAACAGGAACTGTTTACTGGAGTCACTAACGTAATTAGTTGTATGAGACAATCAATGTACAATTTTAATATCTAATGTTTGGATTTAAGTTTTTTTTTCTCATAATGTGTAAACATGAAAGAGTGTCCGATGAACTACTATATGTTGTCTAAAAATTGAATGTAATTGAGATTGTACAAGTAGTAGTTAATCTTCGCTTCTGGATGTCTTTTATTATTTCCTGAGGGGGGTGCTCGGTAGTACAGTGGATAGCGCGCTGGACTGTCGACCAAGAGGTCGGGGGTTCAATTCCCCGCCGGGGCAGAAATTTGTAACGAGATTTCTGTTCCTCTAGCCGACTCAGCTATGATGAGTACACGGTCAGTGGATGATGAGACGGTGAGGGAGTAGTAGTAGTTAATCTTCGCTTCTGGATGTCTTTTATTATTTCCTGAGGGGGGTGCTCGGTAGTACAGTGGATAGCGCGCTGGACTGTCGACCAAGAGGTCGGGGGTTCAATTCCCCGCCGGGGCAGAAATTTGTAACGAGATTTCTGTTCCTCTAGCCGACTCAGCTATGATGAGTACACGGTCAGTGGATGATGAGACGGTGAGGGAGAGGATTGGCCACTGCCCTTTGGATGTCTTTTATTATTTCCTGAGGGGGGTGCTCGGTAGTGCAGTGGATAGCTCGGTAGTACCGTGGTTAGTAGTCTTTTATTATCCCCCCCCCCTGATTCCTCCTCTTCTCCTTTGGGGTATTTTATTATTTTTCTCCTTTGGGGTATTTTATTATTTTTCCTGATGCATAATTAATTACTTAGCTATTTTTTAAGAATACGGTATTGATCCACAGCATACTGAGCGAGCAGGCCTTGTATGCATGAGCGCTCATGCAGCAACCAAGCAACAAAGCAACAAAGCAGCAGATGTCTCGATCACGACACAACAACCTGGCTGGGAGCGGCCTCGATCACGACAGCACGGCTAGGCTAGGACTATGAGTCGGCGAAGCACGCAGCCGTTGGCTGACGTGGCTACCATGAAACACCTGGATACATACACCTTGAAGATACGTATTCGTTGTAAGGGCGTCGTTCTATACAGGTGAGTAGGCTATAGAGCATTGTCTGTTGTAGGCTAAATTTTTTGATTTTACGAAAATTAGTTGTTGTTTTAAATCGGTTTAAAATGGTTGACTTCGTTAAGGATAGGCCTATGGCTAAGTTTTCAAACGATACAATCTACCTAGCAATAGATACCGCGTGTGATAATAATTTTGACGAAAAAACATTGATTCGAGGAACATGATAGTTTACATATTATCAAGCTAGGATACACGCGTATGAGCATGGCAAACAGAAGGTATCGTTGTGTCGTTTTATAGTTCAGACCAAATTCTATAAAATAAAATGTCTTAAGAGGGGTGTAAAATTACGTGCGTGAATGTAAACACTACCTCTCTGATATGCTAAAACTTAGCGTAGTGCTGTAGCCGTAGTTTCTTCCTGTATAACTCTTTTAACGAAGCAAAATACACCAATTCAATCGGATATGAAGGGTTGTCTAAATTCATTGGAAAGTCATTATCATGATTTAGAATAAAGTGATTGTATTCTTCATTTGTTCGTAGCCTATCTGAGGAAGAATCGAGTCCCGAAAAATTTACTATCTCGGGATTCAGCCGTTGGTCTTCCATGAGGTCTTTGTCGCTTCGGCGGTTTCTTGAGGATGTTTCTCGGAAGCTCAAGACGACAATTTTTACAGTTAATTAATGGAGGTTGAAGAAGAACAAAGAAGGGATTCGATGATTTTGTATAATCCTTAATCTAATTGGATACTTGTCTTCACATAGCCTAACGTATTAAAATTAGTAGAAATGGTTGTTGTTTAGATCAGAATCATAAGAACCATGGTAGGTCTAATTGTAAATTTGTAGGACTTGTAGCGACGGAGGAGGTGATTATATTATTGTCATCGCCAAGGCGAAAATCGATTGCAATGACGCAGTTCAGCAGACGCATTCATATAGCACGGCACGCATGCGTATGACTTGACCTAGATAATCTATCATCGATGATAATTTATCTAGGTCACAAGCAGATCACGCAGACGCATTCATTTAGGACGGCACGCATGCGTATGACTTGACCTAGATAATCTATCATCGATGATAATTTATCTAGGTCACAAGCAGATCACGCAGACGCATTCATTTAGGACGGCACGCATGCGTATGACAGTAGAACTTATTATTAAAGCTTGCTTCGAGACTTGCGAATGTTTTTAAAGCGTGCTTCATAATCTGTGAATGTTATTTCAGCATAGGTGGAAACCTGGTCGAACAGTTTGGGGGACGAAGGACGAAGGAGTGGTCGGAGGGAAGAAAATTTTTCACTACCCCCAAAAAGTTGATGACCAAAATGTTTTTTAAATAATTTTTTTTGTTTAATAATTTTTTTTTTTTTTTTTTTTTTTTTTAGGTTTTTTTTTTTTTTTTTTTTAGTCATCCGTTCAAAAAAGTCAAGAATTTGGTTTTCTCGAATGTCTTTTTCTTCTTAGAACAGGCTGCGAATGTACAGTTTAACTTGTTAATAAAGCGTGTTCATAGAGAAGTAATGATTGTACAAGGGCTGTAGTAGTAAATCAGTTTGCTAATAGTAGTAGTAAATTCACAATGATATCAAGTCTTTATTATCAATCCATGAATTGAATGAATCATCATAGCCTAACCATTTAACTAAAGAACGACTTCCACGTTTCCTAATAATCTTCTCTATTTTAAATGTATCTTGCGTTGTCGATTGTAACTCAGCTTCATAAAATGTCCCTTTTATTTCTTCTCCATGATAGTCAGAGATTTTATAGGTTATAGGGTCTGTGTACTGAATGTGTGCTATAGTAAAAATTTCTTGTGTCCAACGATTTGTGTAGCCTTTCTCAAATGTCTTTTTCTTCTTAGAAATTCTTACTTTATCTCCTACCGAAAATTTAGGTTTAACAGTTTCAGGTACAGCGTCGCCGTATAGATTTAACCAAACAGCTTTTTCGTTTGCTTTGATGCTCGCTTTAACAGGAGTCATTTTAATGGAAGAATGTCTTGTGTTGTTGTATAAATTAACCATATTATCTAAAACATCGATATATCTCTGAGTTGAATTTGCTGTAAAATATTTGAACATTTTCTCTTTCACTGTTCTATTAAATCTTTCTACGATGCAAGATTTCTCTTCGTTCTCAGTTGAGTACAACTGCATACCTAGTGATTTTACCTGTTTATTATAGAATTCTAATCCCTTATCGACCCAAAGTTTATCACCCCTTCTTTTGCTCGTATTAAATATTTTAACGAAAGCATCTGCCACAGATTTCCCAGTTTTATCTTTTAACGGCTGAATAAATGCATACTTGGAGAATATATCAATGACGCTTAACAAATATTTCACACCAGAATTAAATTTAGCATAAGCCTGCATGTCAATCAAGTCTGCTGCCCAAACTTTGTCCACTCCCTGCACATAAACAACTCGCTTCCTGAACTTCCTGACTATAGGTTTATGCAATTCATCAGCAAGTTGGTCTGTCCATCTCAGAGCTTTTTTTTCAACCCCATTCCAAAATGGGTCTTCGTCGATAATATTGGTTTTACTATAGATCGTTCAATTCGTTCGCGGAAAGAAGGATTAGGTATATTATTTAATTCATCTATCATAGCTCTGTCAGCGACGTTTCTCCCTGCTGTATCAGTATGTTTAGCATAAGCCAGGTCATGACGATAGGCTGCTGCATCAACCCTATCTACTGGTTTACTCCAATCTTTTGGTGTTCCATCAGGATTCAATCTCAAATCCAATCGAGTACCTGGACCCGTGAAAGAATGTCCTGGAAGATGCATTTCACCCGGGTACTTTGCCCATGGAAGTTTAATATTAGAAGTAGCAGAATTGAGAGCTGAGACCAAATCACCACCTGTAGCGGTGGACATTTTAGTAAACTGAGTTTTTCTAGCGCCACATTCAACGCATACACATCTAAGCATAGGTCTGCCATTCTTACTGACAACTCGTTGAATATCTCTACACTCAGTTTGTCGCTTACATTTTACGCAATACGAGCTGTGCTCCATTTTAATATAATATAATTAAAATGGAAGTCCAAGACCTATCGTGGAATGAAGAATCAAGTAAACGCTTTAACAGTCCTCTCTTACCAAGAAGCATCAGAGGTTTGATCGTAGGTAAGTCTCAATGCGGCAAGACAATATTACTACTTAATTTATTACTGAGACCTGGTTGGTTAGACTATGATAACTTGCAAATCTTTGGAAAATCGCTTTTTCAATCAGAATACAAGATACTTAAAAAAGCATTCGAAGAGAAATTACCAAAGGAAGCAATTATAAGACTTTTTGATAATCGCGATGAGATAATGAAATTAAATGTATCACCGACCGCCGTAGTCGAGGAGATGTCTAAAAACATGGCAAAAAAATCGGATATAGAATGCAAGTTCTTTGAAACCTCTGAAGATGTTCCAGATCCACGAGACTTAAGTCGAGATAAGAAGAATCTCATGATTTTTGATGATTTACAGTTAGAGCGACAAAATAAATGCGAATCGTATTATATAAGAGGTAGGCATAGTAATGTAGACTGCTTTTACCTAGCACAAAATTATTTCAAGCTGCCTAGACAAACTATAAGAGAGAATGCTAACTTTATATGTCTATTCCCTCAAGACCTAAAAAATATTAATCATATCTACAGCGATCATATAGGCGTAGATGATATGACTATTGAAGAATTTCGAAAACTATGCAAAACTGCGTGGGATGAAACGCATGGTTTTGTGGTTATAGACCTTACTAGTAAAACAAATAAGGGCAGGTACAGATCTGGATTAGATACATTTTACATTAAATAAAAGCAATAATAAAATGATAACAAAATTTAAGATTTTATATTCTAGGTTTAAAAATAGCTATCTAAAATGGAAACCCTTCTTGACGAAATTTTATCTACTACTCAAACGATTGCACGCAACACAGAGGCTAAAGAATCCTTTTGCATTTTGTTGAGCGAAAGGAGCACACGAATTCGAACGAAATTTAATCCACTAATCGAACTGGACAAAAGTAAGAAGTATGAAATGGCCCTTGTTAATCTTGAAACTTACTACAGTTTTCCCAATATAGACGAAACAAATAATAAATTCGTATATTCGTCAGATAACGGTGTAACGTGGGAAGATTTAGACATTCCAACCGGTTGCTATGAAATCGAAGACTTAAACGATTACATACAGAGAATTCTAAAAGAAGAAGGTCATGGACAATGTATAAAGTTGCAACCAAATAACAATACTTTGAAGGCTGTTTTGGAAATTGATGAGAACTATAAAGTTGATTTTACAGTACCAAATTCAATTAGTACCGTTCTAGGATTTCAGCGTCGTGTATACTCCGAAGGATATAACGAATCCGAGCACATAGTCGATATAAACAGCGTGAATAGTTTACGTGTTACCAGTGATATAATAGGATCATCGTATGCCAACGGAACTACGGAGAACATAATTTATTCTTTCTTTCCATCGGTCGGGCCTGGTTATAAGATAATCGAATCTCCTCATATTCTGGTTTATCTTCCAATAACGCTATACTCTATTTCATCGATGGAAACAAAACTAATAGACCAAAATGGAAAACTAATTAATTTAAGAGGTGAGGAATTGTCGATACGATTTCACATAAGAGAGGTTTAATTTAAAGTTTATATTTAATATAAGATGAGCGCTTACGCTAAGGTCAAAGTTAATATTTCTGAAGGGCAAAAAGAGAAGATTAAGCGAGCTGTTCAAGTAGGAACTGGAGTGAGTATAAGACTTTCTCATGGAGACATAACTGGTGAGCATGTGTTAGCTCTAAACCAGAGGCAAATCAACAAGTTAACTAAAGCGTATCAGAATGGAACTGGAGTGACAATTAAAATGGGTAAAAAGCAATTAGAAGACAATGCGAGAGTCGAAGGCGGATTTATTGGCGCTATTCTACCGTTCTTAGCAACAGCCGGAAAGTTTCTTCTGTCTAGTGTTCTTCCGAGTTTAGCCACAGGAGCCTTAACAGGATTGGGTTCTGCAGCTGGTTCCAAAATTGTCGATAAAATTAGTGGATCTTCGATCTCACACCCGATAAGTGGATCTTCGATAAGTGGATCTTCGATCTCACACCCGATAAGTGGATCTGGCGTGCTGTACGTTAAGAAAGGAGGAATATGCTGTAAGATAGTGCCTGCTGGGGAAGGTCTTTTTCTATCTCCGTGGAAAAAGGGTATTTCGATATCAGGTTCCGGTCTGTTTATGAAAAGAGGAACAGGATATGTCAGCGGTGAAGGTCTTATCTTGGGACCCAATTCACCATTTAAAAATATTCCTATTCTTGGAATGTTACTTTAAAAAACCACTTATATAAATGTCTGGATACGGTCACCCAATACACAAATTTATCACCAAACGGAAGCCTCGTGTGAGTCCGATAATTTGGATGCCTAAAGTGGTCACTCACGCTCCTGCAAGACAACGAGCAGGCGATAGATATGAGATTTTTGCTCAGCAAGCGATAACGATTGAACCAAAGACAAATATTACAGTAGAAGTAGGCCTTGGAGTCCGAATGACCAGTGGAATGTGTCTAGTCTCTCTTAGACAGAAGTTGAAACAACTCAGACTGAGTCTTCAAGATGGTACTGTCCTAGAGGACGCAGAGGATATAATAATTACAATTCAAAACAACTCAGATTCACCAGTTACTATAAATGAAAAAGACTCAATTTGTTATGTTAATTACTACGATGCATAAATTGTACGTTTTATGTTTACGTTTTATGTTTACGTTTTACGTTTACGTTTTACGTTACGTTTTAAACATTATAATAAAAAATGTCACTACTGAAAATTAGTGATCCTGCAAAAAGAGATTTTATTATCGAAGAGTTTTTAAAAACGAAAAAAAATATTAAACAAAACTTTCTCTCTGAGAGAATAGATGATCTTGGACTTCAACGAGAATTAACGAAAATCTACAAACCAATAGTCGACTCTCAATCAGCAATTTCAAAAGAACAAAACGCTTTGCTGTCGACAATAAAAGATAACTCTGCAGCAACATCACTCGCTCTAAAATCACTTCCAGATTCGTTGAAAACTATTCAATTTCCCCAGTATCCGTCTATAGAGGCGTACGATGACGCTGACCCATTAGAAGACATTAGAAGGTTAGAATTAGGAAATATTGCAGTTGAATACCTTAAAAATATGCTTCTGATAAAAGACTTGTGGATACAACATTCGGATTAAGATCAAGAGATGGAAAATTCTACATCGGTGACAGCGAAGCCTCAATCCAAGGAAATGATATTACAGTTGGAACCACAACTTATCAAGGAACTCCAGGATTATGGGAATTGTTAACGTTAGCTAGTCCAAACAGTTCAATTTATGATAATCGTGATCTCGAAGAATACGCCGAGATTCTAATTAAAACGAATGCCATGAGTCAGCCAAATAAACCAAACAAACCTAAATCGTCTAGAAGTGTAAAATATGCAAAGATAATAAAACCCATATGGGACGATTACATAAAGTTAAGAGGTAAAACAGGAAGCGGAATAATTACCATTCCTTCAGATCCTAACGAATTAGTAAAACAATTAGAGTTGCGAATATATAGCTACAAAGCGGGAAATACAGGAGTAAGAAATGAAATTGTAGGTATGACGGATGAGTTACTGAGACAGGGAGTGATATCCAAAGATGAATATAAAAAATTGACGATCTAATTTAAAAATTGATGATCTAATTAAAAATTGATGATATAGAAATGCTGGTCGTTGCGAGAAGAAGTTATAAAAAAGTACACGTTGTCGGTGGAGCAGGAATATTCGATTCCATTGCAGGATTTCTCAAGAGACTACTGACATCGAATGCAGCCAAACAAATTGCGAGCACAGCTGTCAAAGAGATTGGGGGTGTTGCTAAGGATAAGGCGATCGACGTTGGAAAACGATTACTCAATAAGATACTCCCTAAAGCTCCCGTTCAGCAGCCGATAACTCAAGAAACTAAAGTCATTCTAGCTAGATTACTAGGATCGAATCCAGAAATGACGGGAGGAGCTATTAGAATTCAAGATCTCGTAAAACGCTTAAACGGAGGTGGTTTGAAAATGGCAGTTTAAATTTATTTTGCTTAAGTTTATTTTCTTATTTAGGTCTAAAAAATTTATTTTCTTATTTAAAAATATATGTATAATAAAATGCAATCCGATATTCTAAGATTCACAGAGCAACCATTGATCGATGAAGGTATCGAGCGATACGAATGGCACGAGTACGAACCTGTAGCGAGAACTAACCTTAACAGTTCTGGTGAAATAAGAATAAATATTGAATTACAAGACTTATACAGTCACCCAGCAGAGTCATATCTACAATTCGAAGGAAGACTAATTAAAGCTGACGACACCGCATACGTTAATGCTGATTTAGTCGCTCTTACGAATAATGGGCTTATGTATCTATTCAGTCAAATATCCTATCAGTTATCTAATCAAGAAATCGAAACGCTATTTCATCCGGGTCAAGCTACAACGATGCTCGGTTTACTTACGTATCCAAACGATTTTCAGTTGACTCAAGGCTTAAATCAGCTGTGGTATAAAGACACTGGAGCGACTGCTGTTATTGCGGACAACCCCGGATTTGCCACTAGACAAAGCTTTCTCATTCGCAAACCAAACACTAAAGGAATGTTCAGCTTTATTGTTCCGTTGAAGCATATTTTCGGGTTTTGCGATGATTACGACAAGATTATTTATGGCTTCAAACAGACGCTGACTTTAGTTCGTAAAGCGGACGATGATGCCATATTCCGAGATAACGCTGCAGCTGCTGGAAAAGTTGCGATAAACAAAATTTCATGGTTTATTCCGCACGTTATTCCTTCCGATATGGAACGAATGCAGTTGTATAAGACAATTGAATCGAAATTAACGTTACCAGTTGCGTATAGAGCTCGTCAATGCGACACAATAACAGTTCCTCAATCGACAAGTTTTAGTTGGCGTTTGAGCGTTAAAACATCACCGGAGAAACCTAGATATATCATCGTAGGATTTCAGACGGACCGTAGCGGTAATCAGGAAAGTAATCCGTCGCTATTTAATCACTGCGATCTCAAGAACATATATGTGATGATGAATCAAGAAAGATATCCAGCTGTCGATCATAACCTGTCGTTTCCTAATCAACAATTCTCCAGAGCGTACAGAGACGCATCCTCCTTTAGTCAAAAGTTTTATGGTATGGATAAGTTGATTACGCAAGGAAATATAACACCTATAGATTATAAAGAATTATATCCGTTGTTCGTGTTCGATGTAAGCAAACAATCCGAGCGTTTGAAATCTTCAGTCGTTGATATACAAATTAAGGCTCTTTTCAATGCAGCAGTGCCAGCCGACACCGAAGCGTATGCTGTCGTAATTTCAGATAGGTTGCTGCAGTTCCAATCGGATGGACAGAAAATGAGTGTAGTGTATGGAAAATTGATTTAAAGAATACTTATATATTATGAAGCTACCAGAGCTTAGAATGTTAGCCAAGCATCACGATGTTACAGGCACTTCGCATCTCAACAAACCTCAAATGATAGCTGTACTGATTGAAAAGAATATTCTTCCGACGGACTACAAGTCTGTGTCATATCGACATGACACGTTGGGTAGTATCAGGAAACAACCGAGAAGAGTAGATATTATAGATCGAGAAACTGGCGTTGTTACCTCGTATCCATCGATGTATAAAGCTGCTAAGGCGTATGGTCAGAGTGCTGGCATAATAGCTTATCATAACGGAAATGTCTGGAGAGATAGATACGAAATTAAAGTGTATGAGAGATAAAATGATATGAAATTAGTGGATCTTCGATCTCACAGATAAGTGGATTATGGATTTTAATATTTTTGCGTGGTAAGATAAAATGGATTTAAAGAAAAGTAGTTTAAGAAACATGAACCATGTTGAACACTTGCTCGACTCGCCGGTTCCTGATATTAAGGTTCCTACGCTTACGCCTACACCTGGTAAATACAAACCAGTAGCGCCTAAGAGAAAATACAAAAATAGGGTTAGATCCAAATTAAATGATTTTGCGGATTGGTTACTTAGTTATGTGCCTGAACGAGACACTAAAGTCGTAAATGAAAAACTCGAATCATTGAAGTCAACTGTTTCCAGGATATTTGATAAAATTAAAATTCGAGAAACGGCGTCAGCTATTAAAGGATTTACCAAGCAATTTAGAATAGATGGAATTAATGGAATGGATGCCTCGTCGTTTCTTGATTTCGTCAGACCGCAGGTAGTAAATCTGTTGTCGAACAATCGCCAGACAAAGACTAATTTAGTTCTTACTTGTACTATGGAACGAGTAGATATGAAATCTGGAATAGTGACTTCTGAGGATATACCATTCGTTTCCAGGGCAGAAGTTATTTTAGAAGCAACCGACTTGAATGAAATATACAGCAGAAAGAAGGATAAAATCATGGAGTCTATTGCTAGTTTTCAGATGCAAGGAAGTAATTGGAGATTTAAAGCTGTTGTAAAATTAGATATAAATACAGTAAAATATACCCCCTTAAGAGGTAGTTCTTACATTCCACTTCCCAGCTTCTTAGCTAATAAAAAGGCTATTATAAATATGAAAAACGACGACGAAGAATGTTTCAAATGGTGTATCACTAGAGCTTTGAATCCGGTTGTAAAAAATCCGGAAAAAATAACGAAAGCTTTGAAAGAACAATCGAAAAAACTTAATTGGAGTGGTATTGAGTTTCCGGTAGCGACTCATGCTAATGTGATAGGTAAATTTAAGAGAAATAATAATATTAGTGTTAATATATTTGGTTACGAAAAACATGTCTATCCGCTTTATCTGTCTAACTGTGAAAGCGATATTTGTGTAGATCTTTTGCTTATATCTGATGGAGAAAAAAAAACATTATTGCTGGATAAAGAATTTTAACCGATTGATGACGTTCCGAACAGCAAATTCGCATTATTCAGCGCACTATTGTAAAAGGTGTATGAATGGTTTCACAACGACAGAAGCGCTTAACAACCATGATGAGTACTGCAAACACCATAACGCACAAAAAATAGAAATGCCAGAACCAGGAACTATGTTAAGTTTTAAAAATTATAACAATTCTATGAGGGTTCCGTTTATAGTCTACGCAGATTTTGAGTCTTTTGTAAAACCGATCGATACATGCCAACCAAATCCAGAGTTGTCGTACACTAATAAATATCAAAAGCATATTCCTAGCTCCTTTTGTTACCACATAAAATGTTTCGACGATAGTGTATATTCTCAAGATCCTGTGACGTTTACGGCTGAAAGCGAAGATGATGATGTTGGTCAAATATTTGTAGATAAACTAGAAGAGAATATAAAACAAATATATAATCAATTTAAATTCCCTAAGAAGATGATATTTACAGAAGAGGACAAGAAGTGTTTTGATGGAGCTACTATATGCCATATCTGTGAAAAACCGTTGGGCGAAGACCGAGTGAGAGATCACTGTCATCTTAGCGGTAAATTTAGAGGGGCTGCTCATAACATTTGTAATGTAAACTATAAAGTCCCCAAGTTTTTCCCTGTTGTGTTTCATAATCTTTCCGGGTACGATTGTCATCTGTTCATTAAGAAACTGAGAGGTAATAATGGAGAGAAAATTAATTGCATACCTAATAACGAGGAAAAGTATATATCTTTTAGCAGAGAGGTCGTTGTTGATAAGTTTGTAAATAAAGAGGGAAAAGAGATTACCGTCAAGCGACAACTGCGTTTTATCGACAGTTTTAAATTTATGGCTTCTAGTCTTGATGCTTTATCGAGGAACCTAAGCAAAGACCAGTGTAAAAATATTGGGAAACGATATACTGGAAAGAAGCTCGATCTTTTGCTGAGAAAAGGCATATATCCTTATGACTACGTCGATTCATTTACTACCTTTAATGAAACCGAACTACCACCAAAATCCGCTTTCTATTCTAAGCTAAATGATTCGAATATTAGCGATGAAGACTACGAGCATGCACAAACGGTATGGAAAGAATTTGGATGTAAAACATTCAGAGAATATCACGATTTATACAACGTTTCGGATGTTCTGTTACTTGCCGATGTTTTCGAAAACTTTAGAGATGTGTGTATGAAGAACTATACGCTTGACCCTGCATGGTATTTTACATCTCCTGGTTTAGCCTGGGATGCCGCTTTAAAATTGACAGGCGTGAAATTGGAGTTATTGAATGATTATGATATGATTCTGATGCTTAGGCAAGGGATGAGAGGAGGAGTGAGCACAATATCAAATCGTTACGGGAAAGCGAATAATAAATATATGAGCGATTTCAATAGCAACAAAAATTCTACATTTATTACTTACCTGGATGCGAATAATCTATATGGATGGGCTATGATCAAAAATTTACCTACTCACGGGTTCAAATGGATGAACGAAGATGAATTAAATAATTGGAGAAGTATTCCATGCATATTGGAAGTTGATTTGGAATATCCTAAAGAGTTACACGACCTGCATAACGATTTTCCGTTAGCCCCCGAAAGCATTGAGATTAACAAAGTCAAAAAGTTAATTCCAAACTTAAACCATAAAAAGAAGTATGTGCTGCATTACGATAATCTGAAGCTGTATGAGAGCTTGGGTTTGAAAATAACAAAGGTGCATAGAGGTGTACTATTCGAAGAAAGTGATTGGTTGAAAAAGTATATCGATTTAAATACAGCTCTTAGAACGAAAGCTACTAATGACTTTGAGAAAGACTTTTTCAAGTTAATGAATAACAGTGTCTTTGGAAAAACTTGTGAGAACATTGAAAATCGTGTTGATGTAGAGTTAGTGTGTCAAGAGGAGAGGGCTATTGAACTAGCCGCTAAACCTAATTATGAGAGATGTACTATTTTCGATGAAAATCTAATAGCCGTTCACATGAAAAAAACTAAATTGTACTATAATAAACCTATATATCTTGGCATGTGTATATTAGACTTGAGCAAAACGTTGATGTATGAATTTCATTACAATTACATCAAGGATAAATACGGAAATAGAGCTAAATTATTATTTACCGATACAGATTCTTTGACATACGAAATTAAAACTGAAGACTTTTACTCAGATATCGCAGGCGATATTAAGACTCGATTCGACACGAGTGAATACCCGAGAGATCATCCATCTGGTATTGAGGTTGGAGTAAATAAAAAAGTTATTGGAATGTTCAAGGATGAAGCTAGTGGGAAACAGATAAAAGAATTTATTGGACTCAGAGCAAAGTTGTATTCTTATAAGATGGCTGCTGGAGATGAGCACAAGAAATGTAAAGGTATTAAGAAGAATGTTGTCCAGAAAACTATTACTCACGAAGATTATAAAGATTGCTTATTTACTAAAAAAGAACAACAACGAACGATGAATGTTATTAGATCTTATCATCACGATATTTATACAGAAGAAATTAATAAAGTTGCATTATCTGCAGATGACGATAAACGGGTAATAATGGAGGATGGAATTCATACTTTGGCATATGGTCACTACTCGTTGAAAACTTTTAATTAATGTTTATATTAAATAAATGAGCGTCAAACAAATCGATGTTTGTGGAGTAGTGCTACCGAATATTGCTTTGTCGAATGTGGATCTAATCGAAGCGGCTAAGAAACTAAATATTCCGAATTTTAGAGGCGTTTTCGTGCGAGACGAGCTGCCGAATAAACCTAGACGGATTGAATGTGGGATATTGAATCTAGACGATTCTAAAGGAACCGGTCAGCATTGGTGCTCTTTTTTAAAGAGCGGTAATGAGAAAATATATTTCGATAGTTACGGCCTTCCTCCCCCTCTAGAACTGATAAAGTATTTACGCCGTCCAGTGTTATATAACAGTGAGCGAATACAACCCGATAACGAAGTATTTTGTGGTCATTTGTGTCTGTATGTGACGAAGATGGTGGGTGATGGAATGAATTTCCAAGAAGTTATAAACGGCTTGCATTAAAAATTATTATATATAAATATATATATATATATAATGCCTGTCGATAAATTCGGTCACACCGCTGCTGGAGGAACATCACGAAGAGTAATCGCTGGAGGTGTAACTCTTAGTCAAATAAATGCTAATTTTCTTCGATGTGATGGAGCAAATCTGCCGACTGGAAATTTAAAAATGAATGGACATGTGATAAAAGGTCTCCCAGTAACGAATACTTCGACAGCAGGAATGGATGAAGCTTTAAGTAGGGGACAAGCTATTGATTTGATAACGAATCACGATGACTCTCCGTCCAACGATAATCATTTGACGAATAAGAAATACGTTGATGAACAAGTTACAAAGTACGTCGATAAATCTCTGAAAAAGTGCCATGTTGGATATATTCCTCCCTTGGAAGCTGATGTAAGTGTGACAGGATTCGTTGCTAGTGCCAGTGAGTGTTTATCCGGAAGCAAAGCCTACCATGCTTTCACTAATCTCAAGGACGATGTTAACACAGCTTGGAATTCAGGTCAAGTAATGGCTTGGTTACAAATTAAATGTCCTGAGCCAGTTAAAATTTGGAGAATTGCGATGAAAACCGTATCTGTATCTTATTTCGATTTTGACGCTAGCAATGATGGAGTAGTGTTTGAAAAATTACCCATATTCCCTTCTTCAACGAATTCACCGGCTGTTCCGAGATTTTGTAATATTACTAGACCTATGGGTGCGTATCAATATTACAGAGTTACATCAACGCAAGTGGATGATTTTTCTCCACGAGGGATTCAGGTAATGCAATTATATGTATACGATGACTAATCTGCATTAAAAATTATTATTATATATAAAATGCCTGTCGATAAATTCGGTCACACCGATGTTGGTTCATCACAAAGAGTAATCGCTGGAGGTGTTACTCTTAGTCAAGTAAATGCTAGTTTTCTTCGATTGGATGGAGCAAACATCGCGACTGGAAATTTAAAAATGGGTGGTCACAAAATTAAAGGACTACCAACAACGAAACCTTTGACAGCAGCAATGGATGAGGCTTTAAGTTGGGGTCAAGCCATTGATTTGATAACAAATCACGACGATTCTCCGTCCAACGATAATCATTTGACGAATAAGAAATACGTTAATGAACAAGTTGCATCGAAGGTGGCTAAGACTGGTGATACAATGACTGGTGATCTATTCTTAAACGTTGGCTCCGATCGTCTGCGTTCAATGGGTTGTAAGGACTTGAGAGGAGATAATAAAGAATTCACTATTTTCTTAGGTAGTATACGAAATAAACTACAATGTTCGTTAAACAATCCTATTACATTACAATCGATGGATGGATTTCGTTTTAGAATAAACAATGAAATCATGTTAGAGATGGTTAAGTCACTCGATGGCACTCCTCCGTCTAAAATAAATGTGTATAAGTCCATCTTTATGCATGATGCTTACATTACAGGGCTACACGAACCCAACAGCGTCAGCGATGCAGCTACGAAGCAGTATGTAGATTCTATCTCAATCGGTCCCGCGCTTAGCATTCATTCTTTAACTTGGCAATTCTTAATCGCTAAAACTCACACAAGAGTTACTTTCGATAGTGTAAGATTCAAAACCGATGGTGTTATAAGTGCGGGAATGACCCGTTTCACTCCCGGTAAAGCCGGATACTATTTCGTTTCGACGTACATAGAATTTGGTAACAGTAGTACCGCTCCTGGTAACGTCTACCTGTATAGAAATGGGGCGAATTACATGCAAATTGCGGGCGGAGGGGGAACGGGAGCTGCGTTTAACAATTCAACCGGTAGTTGCATAATTTTCGTAGCCAATACCGATTTTCTCGAGATATTCGCTTATTCACACATCGCACTAAATATATTAGCTAGAGACTTTTCGACAGTATTCTTACGACCTTAATTTTTAACTGGTTTTAACTGGTTTATTAGCTGATATTTTCTTCAACGGAAAACACCCCCTAGCTTAGCCTTTAGCACCATTTTAACTTAATTTATCTTTAATATCAGGTTTCTTAACAAATAGCTAAGTAATTAATTATGCATCAGGAAATAATAAAATACCCTAAAGAAGAAGAGGAGGAATCAGGGGGAAATAATAAAAGACATCCAAAGGAGAAGAGGAGGAATCAGGGGGGGGGGAAATAATAAAAGACATCCAAAGGGGAAAAAAGACTTCATTTTCAAGGCCTTGGCATATGAAGGCGGTGGTCAATCCCCTCTCTCTCGCCGTCTCATCATCCACTGACCGTGTACTCATCATAGCTGAGTCGACAGTCCAGCGCGCTATCCACTGTACTACCGAGCACCCCCCTCAGGAAATAATAAAAGACATCCAGAGGGCAAATATTACATCTACTTGTACAGCTCCGTTTGGAGGCTACATAAGTTTATGTTTACTGCTCTGTACACTTATATTGTATTGTCGTCAACGGCCTTTGCTGCCATAGGATGACGTTAAACTGTGGAATAATAATAATAATTTAATATTCTACTCTCCTTGATGCTTGCTCAAACAATATAGACCGGTTCAAATGTCCCATGTTCGCCATTGGCCCATTGTCTCTATGTAATGTTATGACACCTTCCCGAGCTTTCCATCTCCTTATCAACTTCCAATGTAGCATCCTCTGTCGTGGTCTTCCCCTTCATTTTCCATCAATGACTGTTCTTATTAGGTAAACTCAACTCTTCGTGTGTCCTACGCACTTTTTGGTCTATCCTTTATAATAATTGAGTTTACCAGTTCTCTTTCTTCTCCAATCATTCCCATCGCTTAGGTGTCTATTAGTGATGTATGAGTCACAGTGTGCGTTACGCCAATAATAATATAATTTAGGGCCTCGTTGGCACGTTATATATACCCGTATAACAGTGATGTCAAAGAGCTGGCCCGCGGGCCATTTCTGGCCCGCCGACGATTTTTTTCTGGCCCGCGGAGCCTTTCCTAAAGATTACAAAATTTGAGGATAAAAGTTCAAATTTTGATATTTTACAGTCAGCGCCAAATACATAGAAGTTTTTTCTTAATGACGTCACTTTTGGTCAGACGCACACTCGCACAGCTCTTTGTAGACTGTGTGTAGGGCCTATCTGTCATAATCTGTGGTTTCCGGTTGGTTGACAAAATTATGAAAGTTACGAAACACTTATAATATTTAAAATGTTGTCAAAATTTAATAAGAAACGAAAGTGGACATTAAATCAAGACCTTTTCGCGATATTTGGATAGATATGCAGGCCTAGGCCTATTTCTTTGGTGAATACAACAGTTATCCAGTAGGCCTATGTTTAATTTGTGAGGAAAACGATAGCGTTGTGAAGGGATAGGCCTACAAGACTTAAACTTAAGGTGATAATTTTTTTTATTGCAAGCTTACTGGTAGACTGTGAGCCATTTATTTTATGACAATAACTTGATTTAATTACCTTAGGCTTAGACCAAAAGCTTTACGAGTTCTATGTCATGTCCACGACTGATAATGAAAATCAAAATTAAGATTTTATAATCCTCCCTATTTGGCTGTTTTGTATGCTAAAAATTGCACCATTTGAGATTTACTTATACAAAAATCTTATGGGAATTGGCTGACCAAGCCTGGAGCTCCCTCTCAAATCACTATACCCAATTTTTCTCACGAGTTTTGACACCCTGGCCCGCCACTTGTTGGAAGATGTTCATTCTGGCCCGCCACTCAAAAAGGTTTGACACCCCTGCCGTATAATAACCCATCCGAGATGACACCTGTGGTGCGTATTGGCCTTTAAATAATACTCAGCAGGGATAGAGGTACGAATTTTATCGAACGGTTGGACACTACACTTGTAGTTTAAGGATACTTGCACACTCAAATTAAAAGCATTAGTCTTCAGTGTTTTATAAGACATCTGTTTGCATGGGCGGATACAGAAACTTTGATGACCTTTTTTAGTCATCAAGTCCAATTCCTTGGAAATATACCAGTTACAAGCTTTTTATTCTAAACACCCATTTTTAATCAAACAATTTATCATGTAAGTTAAACGTGCCAAAGTTTGGATATGATATCTTTATATTCCCTTAGCTTAGCGTCAAACTTAAAAATCGCAGATCTCTTTGTGAACTGAGACAGCATACAAACATAATTGTGTGCAAAGTCCCTACCTCAGCACTAACAGTCTTATGTGTTTTTACACGGCTTCTGGAAACGGTGTGTGATTTATGTTTTCAATGTATTGTATATAATTTCATTTGTCGTCAACGAACATTAATGTCATAATTATGACGATGTTAAATATCGAATTTAAAATTGAAAAAAAATCATGAATGTATGCACTTCCGCAGTATAATATGTCATTTGATGTTGTTAAATCTATACAAATAAAAATGAAACTTTCCAATAGTTTGTTGCCATAGCAACGCGTGGCCGGGTACAGCTAGTATTGGATAAATTTAAAACAAAAATCATGAATGTATGCACTTCCGCAGTAAGAAGCTAAAACTATTGCACATCTGAAACATCATTTAGGTGCAACGACTGTTATTGTTTACTTGTGTTCAAAGCTCCTACTTCTGCGATGCCCGTCCTAAGAGTTAGTAGCGAAGAAGGGCGGCACAACCAATCGACCACCACCACCACCACCACCACCACCACCACCACCACCACCACCACCACCACCACCACCACCACCAACAACAACAACAACAACAACAACAACGACAACAACAACAACAACAACAACGACAGCAACAACAACAACAACAACGACAGCAACAACAACAACGACAACAACAACAACGACAACAACAACAACAACAACGACAACAACAACAACGACAACAACAACAACAACAACAACAACAACAACAACAACAACGACAGCAACAACAACAACAACAACAACAACAACAACAACAACAACGACAGCAACAACAACAACAACGACAGCAACAACAACAACAACAACAACAACAACAACGACAGAAACAACAACAACAACAACAACAACAACAACGACAGCAACAACAACGACAACAACAACAGCAACAACAACAACAACAACAACAACAACAACAACAACAACGACAGCAACAACAACAACAACAACAACAACAACAACAACAACGACAGCAACAACAACAACAACAACAACAACAACAACAACAACAACAACGACAGCAACAACAACAACAACAACAACGACAGCAACAACAACAACAACGACAGCAACAACAACAACAACAACAACAACAACAACGACAACAACAACAACAACAACAACAACAACAACAACGACAGCAACAACAACAACAACGACAGCAACAACAACAACAACAACAACAACAACAACAACAACAACAACAACGACAGCAACAACAACAACAACAACGACAACAACAACAACCAAACCGCAATAACTCTATGGTGTTGTATATTGACCACAATTTCTTGATTTATAATCGTAATCGTAAACTCATGATTTCTAAAGCGCCTCTAAAAAGCCAAGCGCGGGGCACCGGCTTATTCACGAGCGCTGCGTTGAGTCAAAATTGGGTTATCCGTAAGTGTAGTGCATGGTGGTCCGGGTCGAGTTCCGTATTTATTAAGTGATTTAAGTCGATGCTAGAAGGACATTTTTAAAATCTATTTTTAGGTTTAACCACTGGTTGCACTCTGCCAGTGCCAGTCTTAAGCCAGATAAAAGAGGAGGGCGACGCTAATGATATTTACTATCACATGCTTTTTTTAAACTGAAACTACTACCAATAGCACGATTTTAAAATGCGCTCTGATTTTCAACAACATCATCTAGTGCTGTTATATGCCGAACACATTTTTCTCGAGTCAACGACCTCTGTTGTCATAGGCCCTCGTCAAATCTCGATCCATTCATCGACACCATCAAAACCCATGCACTCGGTGCTATAAATAATAAGCAGCCACGACAATTATAATTATCACTTACATCTCATCCCTAGTATAATAGTGAAATTCTCGAACTGCAGGTTATCATTACAGTGACGTGCGACACTACAGTAACCATTGTGAATATTAAACTCCGTTTCTGCTCTTACTCCGCCATTGTTTGCACTTTGACAGTGCCAGTCCCAATGCTAGATGAAGAAGGAGGGTTTCGTTACACTGAAACTACTCCTATAGCTGCAACCGTCACTACTCTAACTGTGGTTGTGCAAGTCCAGAGCGATAAAGAAGGAGGAGTCAAAATATGTCGATAAATGCCTTACACACCTCTTTTAGAATGTTTATCCGTTCTATAAGATAAAAAGAAGCGATTAAATAAATGTGTCTGGCCACTTCATCATCATTAGATAGAAGCGATAAAAGATAAGAAATATTCTTTATTAATAAATTATGACGTATTGCTATCCGCAGATCAAGTCGATCAGCAGACCGAAGAGGGCGGGAAGAGACTGCGTAAACGGGTTTGTGCATCAAGTCACAAAGATATTTAGTAGTTTTTCCATTTTCAGTTCTTGACGCTAGAAGAATAAGATTATTGATCAAAACAAAAGAGACTCTTAAGATATTTCGAGTATTTCAGTGGTTATCCGAATTAAAAAAATTAAATCCGAAATTTTCTTATAAGTTTATTCATTCTGAAATCTGAATATTGTTTTGTTGAACTTCAACTTTCTTCAAAATTTAATCATTTGGTTTAAAGAATGAAATCGCGACGACATCAATTGTAGTAATAGTTTAATCTTAAAGATATTTTGTTATTGCAGCAAAATGTCTTTGAAGTCGTCCTCCTTCTCAATATTCAGTGCAACATCTTATAGCTGATTGAACTGTAACGACTATAATTATACTACTGTTGTTTAAGAAATGAATGGCACTGTGATAGTATGGCCTGCATCTTTCGACACCTTTTTATCGGTTGTAATCAGCGTTATAGATACATTGCTTTCGATATTAAATATTGTCTTTGATCCAATCCTCTACTCTTACTCTGTTATATATACACTGTGTCCCAATAAATCGGGACCCCTTTTTATAATGTGAATAAAACTGGCAAATATTCATCGATTTTCAAAATTTCAAAACTGTTTTTATCCTTAGATAATTATCTACAAATTGGTAATTTATGAAAGGCAATGACTAAAAAATTACGTCATAATGACGTCGTTAATTTACATATCGAAACCAAATGTCAACAAAAATCGCTGTGTTCGGTACATAACATTTGAATTCTCTGATGCAAATGACGTAATTGTGACGTCAATATTCATGCCAGAAACTTCATATTTGAATCAGTGGAAGATAATTATCTCAGGATAAAAACAGTTTTAAAATTTTGAAAATCGATTAAGATTTGCCTGTTTTATTCACATTAGAAAAAGGGGTCCCGATTTATTGGGACACAGTGTAGATTATGCATGTAACCCTTACTGTAACGACTCTTGCTACTGTTTAAGAAATGAATGGCACTGTGATAGTATGGCCTGCATCTTTCAACACCTTTTTAGCGGTGGTAATCAACGTTATAGATACACTGCATTCGTTACTAAATAATAGATCATTCTTGATATAAATCTTACTCTTACTCTATTATATAATAATGAGATCCCGTCTAGCTAGCCCGGAGGGCTAGCCAATGGGGATGAAGTGCTAGCGACTACATTTACAAGGCCTCGGCCTTATGAGGGCGGTGGCCACGGGACGTGACGTTTGGGCGCCGCCGTTTGGGCGCCGGTGTCATGCGAAAAACTATCAGGCAACAAAAACTATCCGGCCACGCCCACTTCGTTGCTAGGATACATTTTCGCACGACATACGTGCGAAAAACTATCCGTTGACAAAAACTATCCGGGTTGCTTTTCGACGTTTATTATGAATAATTCGCTTTATGAAGCATATAACTCGGTATGCAACGAACTATTGTAATAGGCTACATGCATGTATGTGATATAATGGGCTAGTGACATTGCGAGTGTGCAAGTAAACGTGGAAAAACCGTGATTCTTATGAACGAAGCGGTGTTGAGTCAGTAGAAACTGGTTTCTATTTTTAGAATGGAAAATCCGTTTTAGAAATTGGATCGTTTATTAAAGAAACTTCATGCATAAAAATAAGGTGTCTAAGGATAAACACTTAAAATTTTTTAAATGCTTCTTCAAATACACCTGCTTAACTCCGTCACTGGTTGCACTCTGCAAATGCCAGTCCCATACCTGAATAAAGTAGGATGGTGTCACTAGTGAGCTTCGTTACCACAAGAGAGGCTAAACTGCAAATATTACCATATATAATAATACATCTCTGCAGATTCTGTGAATAGAAACAACTGCAACTAACTATAATCACCTTGTTCATCCATCCTCAAAACAACTTAACGTATCGATCGGTTCCTGTCCATCAACCTGTAAATCTGGCAATTATTTAATACTGTTTACCACGTTATGGTTTCTCTACTATTCCTCTGTAGGCTTAAAACCAGGGATTAATGTGTGTCAAGTTCGCAAACATATTGGGGTTGAGATTCGCCTACTATATCGAAACGCGGATGACCTCCCCAAGAAGGCACAAACATCAGGGACGCTAGAACTGGTAATTTCACTTGAGGTCAAGGTAAATTCACATATTTGGACTCTGTCCATGCCATAGCGGTTAATAGGGCATATTAAACACCATCAGTACTACCCAGAACAATAGTTGCGATTGGGTTTAAATCATTATTGTTCCTATTGTAGCCTTCCAAACTTCACATATTATCGACCGTGTATTTCAATGCATCAAATTAGCAAAGTTTGTCACTTGAAATGTCGTACTCAAGCCCTATCCATCTCATAACGCTTAAAAGGGCATATTAAACACCATAAGTACTACCCAAACCAATAGTCGCTAGGGGCGTCCATAAAGTACGTCACGCTATTTTTGACCCTTTTTGACCCCCTAACCTCTGTCACAAACTGTCACAAGTCTCTGACCCCCTAAAGTGCGTCACACTTTCTTAGACCCCCCCCCCCCACTAAAGTACGTCGAACTTTCGAAAAAAAATTAAATTAACACCTTGTTCAAATTTAATCTAAAACACACTTCACTATTAAACTGTAAAGTTTCCACTTAAAAGAACTATCACATTATTAAAATGACTTTAATAGTAGAATAGTTAATTGTCAACAGTTGTCACAGTTATTAATTGAAGCAGTAACTCAATGTAGATTGAATTTGAAAACAAAAATTGCAAAAATTAGACTAGAGACAATTATATAATAGGCCTACACATCATTTAAAAGAAATAAATGTGTGACGTCACACATGGCTTGACCCCTCCCCCTGTCACAAACTATCACACTTTCTTACACCCCCTCTCGAGCGTAACGTACTTTATGGACGGCCCCCTAGAAACAATAATAATTTTAAACGCTCTAGCGACTGTTGGTCTAGGTAATTCTGATGATGATTAAATTATTGTATTGTATCTGGCCATTTATAGACCGCCTCTCGCAGCAATAGCCTTTCAGAAGCGCTCCCAGTGCATTCAGCCTCTAGAAAACAGGGAAGTTTTTAGACGAGAGAACGACGAGGATACACTAAAAGAGAGGATGGCAGAGCGAACTGATGGAAGAAGCCCATTTCATAGGGAGGGACCAATGCAGGGAAATTATCTGGATTGAGCCATGGCGGTCCTGAGTCCTGACTCTGGGGTCAAAGAGGTCAAGGCGATCAGATGACCTAAGAGGACGCAGCGACGCGGCAGAAAGGGGCGGAGCATATGATCACACAAATACTTCGGCTGGCCTGACTTTTGTGCCTTATTAGGTCACACCTGAAACGAATATGTATGGCGAATCTGAATTTCAATATGCCTGCGAACTTGACACACATCAGGGATCACAGGTTACCTAGGCCTAATCTTCAGAACATCCGACCAAATTTTCGGAGACATTGCAACGCAATAAGATTACAATAATGTCTCGTTCATGATAAATAAACAGACTAAAGATAGAGGGATTTGTAATTATTATGCAATTTTATTTATAAAGATCCCGCATTTTGTTTCCGCAATCAACTATTATAGTCAATTACAATCAGCCCGGATAATTTTTGTCAACGAAAACGAGGCTGAGGCGTCTAACGTTGCTAACTGACGTCATATGTCACGTGAACCAATGACAGAAGGTTCCGGATAGTTTTTGTTGCCGGATAGTTTTTCGCATGACACCGGCCGTTTGGGCGCGACGCCGTTTGGGCGCCGTACGTTTCGGCGCGGAAGAAGTTATGTAATGAAATAGCACTTAAAACTCTTTATTTGTCCAGGAATTTTTAATTCAGCTATGTTTTGTAATGTGCATTGTTAAATTTAATGTTAACACATCATGTTACCCAAGGGAAGGAGGCTCTTTCGTATGTTATCCTGTATAGCCCTGGTGCGTAAACAAGCGGCAACGCGTCAAACGTCACATTCACAGGGGATAAACAATAGTCTCGGAAGGAGGCTCTTTCGTATGTAATTATATCTACAAACGTCAAGGTTAGGAAGGAGGCTCTTTCGTATGTAATTATATCTACAAACGTCAATGTTCTTCTTTCGCGCCGCAACGTCCGGCGCCGAAACGGCGGCGCCCAAACGTCCTGATCCGCGGTGGCCAATCCTCTCCCTCACCGTCTCATTATCCACTGACCGTGAGGTCAGTGTACTCATCATAGCTGAGTCGGCTAGGGGGTGCCTGTGGAACAGAAATATCGTTGCAAATTTCTCCCCCGGCGGGGATTTTAGCCCCCGACCTCTCGGTCGACAGTCCAGCGCGCTAACCACTGTTCTATCGAGCAGGTTTAAATGTTTGATGTCGCCATCCCTCTCTACATGTATGTTATACCACTTCCGTGATCCTTCCATGTCCATTTATCATCTTCTAATGCGGCATCATCTTTCGTGGTCTTTCACATGCTCGCTTCCCGTTCGTTTTCCTTCAATGACTGTTCGTATTTTAGGTAAACTCAACTCTTCGTGTGTCCTACGCACTTTTTGCTCTCTCCCCTATTGTGTTTATCAAGGCTCTTTCTTCTCCAATCATTCCCATCGCTTCAACATTTGTTTCATTTTCCATAAACCTGAATTTTCTTCCTGTTTTTCGTGAGCATCTTTTCTTCATATTCCTGTTTATTTTTCCGCTTAATATTTATCTTCTTCTTGAGAACGCGTCTCATCCAATTGCTTCTCCATTTATTTTTTATGTCCCTGTACCATTTGCAATTGTCGTAATCAAACTCTCCATATAACATAATTCTCTTACCTATTCTATTTCCTTCATTCCGATGTTTAAAGTAGTTTAATTTGCTTTATATACATCATCAATTCCTTTGTATTTCAGCATTTATTTTCATTCTGTAATCAGTTTACGTTACACTGAATCTACCCATCACTGCCTGATCATTTGCAGACCTAAATGTAACCGCACCAGATCATCAATTAATTCTTAGACAAGACTTCGACCAAGATATCGACTAATAGACTTAACAGTCAAGTTACCAACGTTTCCCCTATTTAATTAGCTTGTTACCGTTTTTTACCTTTTATGTATATATATATATGTATATATATAATACTAGCTGGGATACCCGGCGATGCCCGGGAATTTTATGTAAATAGCCGTGAAGCTATGGCGACGGAATGGAAATAGCTACGAAAAAATTTCCCCCCCCCGCAATTTTTTTCGCCCCCAAACAACGCCATGCCTCACCCGGTCCCTGCGGGGCGTGGCGTATATTGGTTTGGGGCGAGGTGGTCCCGGTGGCACCCTATCTAGCAGCAACTTTTCAGATGAATAGCTGTGAAATTATGGCAATGGTATACAAATAGGAAAAATGGAGTGTTCGCCCCATAAATTCTCCTCGAGCCTGGTGGTAGAGATTCGCCAACTACTCCACATGATGGACCTGACGGTGCTCTGTCGAAATGCAAAATTTGACATCAATAGCTGCAAAAAAAATTGGCCCCCTAAAAAATGTCGCCCCTAAACAACGCCCTGCCCCACCCGGCCCCTGCGGGGCCAGGTGTGTGTTGGTTGGGGGCGAGGTGGTCCCGGTGGCACCCTATCTAGCTGCAACTTTTAAAGTGAATAGCTGTTAAACTATGGCGATGGTATACAAATAGGAAAAATGGAATTTTAGCCCCCCCCTTATACGCCCCCTGGTATTAGAGGTTCGCCAACTCGTTTACTGGGTGGACCTGACGGTCCTCTGTCTAAACGCAAAGTTTCACATCAATAGCTGCAAAAAAAATTCCGCCCCCCTAAAAGTTTTCGCCCCCCCCCAAACAACGCCCTGCCCCACCCGGCCCCTGCGGGGCCAGGTGTGTGCTGGTTGGGGGCAAGGTGGTCCCGGTGGCACCCTATCTAGCTACAACTTTTCAGGTGAATAGCTGCTAAACTATGGCGATGGTGTAAAAATAGGGAAAATGGAGTTTTAGGCCCCCCCTCCATTCTCCCCCTGGTGGTGCAGATTCGCCAACTCGATTTTTGGGAGGACCTGGCGTTCCTCTGTCTAAATGCAAAATTTGGAATCAATAGATGCAAACAAATATTTTTCGCCCCCCGAAAAATTTCCCCCATCCTGGCCCCCATGGTTTTAGAATATTGCCAACCCGTGCACTTGTTAAGTTTGATGGACCCCTGTCTAGGTGCAAAATTTCAGATCAATAGCTGTGAAACTGTGGGCGTGCATTCTGGACAAATATACATACATACATATAAATAAATAAATAAATAAATATATAAACATCCTCCCTTATAGATATAGATATATATATATATATATGTCTTGTCTTGTCTTTAACCTTCCTCGATTCGAGGGTTGGTCGCTTCATGGACATGCCTTCGCCACTTTTTCCTGTCCTCCGTCTCCTTCAATATCTGCTCGAATGGTAGTTCCATCCATGTGATGACATAAGCGATCCATCCCATCCTCGGTCTTCCCCTTGCCCTTGATCCCGACATCGTACCATGTATATATATATATATATATATATATGTGGCGGAAATGCCACAAGACGAATTTTCGAATATGAAACATAAGCTGGTAACTGACAATACATGGGCGGCCAAGGTAGGGTCGCGGGATTCCTTATAGCGCCGGAGCTATGGCCGATAGAAATTCGCGGTATATGCGAGTCGTCCGGTAAATCGTTTCGCTACAAATTTGCCGTGAGGCATTAAGCCGTCAAAATTCACGTTGAAAAGATCTTCCTACGGAGGACCGATTCGTGTATTCAAGCCAAAGTATAGTGTGCAGACACCTACTTTTGACTTTGGGCGCATATAAAATTTCCGCGGATAATGGCATCGAATTTCATTTCTGAATACACCGTTCGAAAGATAAATTATCGGGCTGTCGAATTGCCGTTGAGAGCTAAGCGATAACTGTATCCGATCGAAAGATATGAATTTTATGCGAATTACGGTCGAATTTACGTGCATCGGCAAATGACTGGATATAGAGAGCTACATCTATAAAATAACGTTAAAACATCGGTTGACTAAACCCTGCCATGAGGTGCTCTGCTTTATATGTCTACAGATGTAGTAAGCGACACTCTGTGTACGATCCTGCGTTTGTAGATACATATACGGTGCGCTGACGACCACTCAATACCCTGGTATTCGACGTCGTTATCGGCCAAACGTATCCAGTGGCGTATAGGTAGCTGCTAACCCGGCTCTTCTGCGTCATAGCTGTTTCGGTTACGAGTTCGAGGGCAAATTGATACCGGTTCGATTATCCGCGGTCCCCGACCGTCGGAAGACCCGTGTTCCCGTGGTGCAGGCAAATACTATCGACGGGGTAAGGGTTGGGCCCCTCCCTGCTCGATCTCCTACCGTGTTACGTGCTCGCTTTCGGAGCGTGGTGAATCAGAGTTTGTGTGCTCGGTCGGGAAGCGTCAGCACCCCGGCTGAGTGATCACAGGTCTGTGAAGGCGACCCCGCGGCGCCTGGTGTCCGCGGACGTTACAAATAATACGTTACGAATTCTGTGACTTACGAATATCTTTTCTTGCACCTATTGGTCTGTTGTTCGGCCGAGTAGAAGGGCCGCGTCGATTGATCGCTAGCCATACCGGCGTGTTTGAGAGTTAAGGGTTGAATCCATTTCAGCGCACGACGCGCGTGGTAAAGTTGCCTCCGTGAAACACGCGGGAGTAACTGTGACTTTCTTAAGGTAGCCATTTGCCTTGGTGGTTGTGTGTGTTAACTTTGATCGTCGATATCTCGGTCGGTTTACGTCCGATTCGTTAGCGGTTGGTGTCAAACTGATCAGCGAGGGGCGCTGTGCAAATCATCTCACAGACCCGGTGAGCGTGCGTAGAACGGTTTCCTCGGTATTCGCTTAGGAAGGCCACCCGGTCTTTCCCCGGCTATATCATCTGATTCTGACTTTCAAGGCCGCGCGGAGCCCCGCTCTCGCGGTAACTTTGTCGTCTGTTGACCGATTCGCACGTTCTTGGTGTCAAACTGTGCAGGACGAGTGTGTGAGTGATAATCTGTTGAGAGATCTAACGGTCGCCGTGATATCTGGTTCCGAAGGGAGGCCGCCGGTCTTCCCCCGTGTTACGGGCTGAGCGCAAATCTAAACGATCGCCGCGCGCGGCTTGTCACCCGTGGTCCGATCGTTGCGAAAGTTAGCCGTTCACTCACTCTGCATTCTCACGATGGATTTCTGAGCAGACCACGTTCGTCATTGTGAGTGTTGGTTTCTTCGGCGAAGGTTCGATTGAGTGCCTGCAGCCTTCACGCCGTGCGCCCCTTGTCTTGACGGGCGGAGATAACTTTGTTAGTAGGTGCGCCGCTGGAGGCCTGACCTGATCGGTATCGGCCCGGGAAGAGTGCCCCGAGGCTACGCGCCGTGGGTCTTAATTCATTCATAACTTATCGACGGAGTGAGCTATCGACTAAAGCTTTTCACTGCCGTGTTACCTGGTCCGTGCCGCATCTTTCCTCCCCTTAACGAGCAGGGAGAGAGAGAAGGGAAATATCGTCACAGGCCCTGTAAGGTTCGTTGCCGGTGCGCCTCTGTTACCCGGCCGGCAACGAACGTATCGGTCGCAGCCAACCGATCCGTCGGGGTAGTTAACGTTCATCGTCATCGTCATCTAATGTCAGTTACCAGCCGCTAATTTGATACCCTAGGTCCTAGGCGTTAGCTAATTGTGTGGCGTACCAGGGGGTGAGTCAACAGACACTACGGGCGCCTTACCTCGCCTATCGCCCCGCTGCGACCCATCGCCCTCAGGTTCGATGGCATCACTTGGCGGTGCCGTTTCAGCGTCCGGGAGATACTCGGTCTTACCAGGACGCCGTGAATCTCCCGGGTCGCTGTGCGCTGCGTGGTCCTCGCCAGCGACTTCACTCCCGGGGGAAGACGACCGTGAAACCGACGCCTGCGATCGGCTGGCCCGCCCGGCTATATCAGACCCGCTCTCTGCCTCATCCGCGGTCGCCGAGTAGGCGACGTCCTGAGCACAAGGATGACCGACGCTCAACACAGGGTTCTTGTTCCCGCAGGCAGAGCGGCCTCGCCGGGCGCCGCTTCTCGCGACGGCGGTCTCCGTCTTCTTACCCGACTTATCGCTCCCTTTCGTTATCACGCGGCACCGGGCCGCCACCGAACCAACACCACCACTGGGGAAGACTACCGATTCTCTTATCCCCGCTGACCGCGTCGCCTGAAACCAGGGCCAGTCCGTCGGGCTTAACCCGAGGACTCTAAACGAGGCCCGTCTCATCGTGCTGAACACAAATACCCAAGTAACGATTAACACACAGACACTCCGACGGGCGGAGGCGGTCCGTAGGCCCGATGGAAACTGAAACCAACAACGGTCGCCCTCCGTCACCGTGCGCGGAACTCACCCGACACGAAACTAGCAAAGATGCCCGCGCCGAAGCAGCGGCGTTTGCCGGGGTGCTCGCCTCACCCGATCTCCCGACACGAACACTCACAACCGACACCGAGACCAACAGACAAACGCGGGTCGCCGACTTGGCAGAAGACCGCAGGAACCAACAGTTTGGCCGCCGGTGAACCACTTGGGACGACCGGGGCTGACGCGCGGCTCCAAATAGCCCTTGTCTCACGCGCTCTCCCGACACGAGTCGCGCAGCCCAAACACTGTCGCTGCCGGTAACTTTCCCGTTGGCACTTAGCCGGAAACTCACAAGAGCGTCGTGGTGCGATGCTGTTCTGCGCCGGTAGATCCGAGGTAAAAATAAAAGGCCGGGAGGCCTGGGGAACAGGTAAACGGAAAACCCGTGTCTACAAATTAGACTATTGTTTTATAGGTTTTCTAATGGCGCTTATCGCCCTTACTCTCAACAGTTACTGACCTCAGTGGTAAGTCCCTGACAAAACACTTGGTCTTATCTAACACTGTAACGTAAAGAAGACTACCTTGCAAAGCCCTCAGCTTGCCTGGACTCTTGGTCCACCACTTACTCCCTACTCAACGGTGAGCAACAGATTCTAGAAAGTGACGAGTCACACGGAGAATCTAAACAACCGATCACCAAGATCGTTCTCAACACAGCGAGAGTCCAATGTCGGCTGACAGACAATCTAAACTCCGCAAGAAACACCCGGTAACAGTAACACCGATTACAGCGTCCAATGTCGGTTGGCAGACAGTCGATTATCCACCACCAAGGACCTGCAATACAAAAGTTACAGACGAACTCACCCGGTACCACCAACAAGGATACAACCGTCGTGTTCTTCAAAGAGGAGACCCGCCTCAACTCTACAGAAACAACGACACACAAGGAACACGTATCTTAGACTGTAACCAACAGTCAACGGAACCTTCACAGAATACTGCGATCGCCCGCTAGGCGTATCACGAATACTGTATTCTTCCCTGAGCTGTCACGCAGCCTCAGCAGCTCGAATCTCAGCGATCGATGACAAGACACAGCCCTGACAGATCTTGCCGCAAATCCGCACTACGTTAGCGTTGCTTCAACAGAGGATCGCCGTAGTCGCGTTCGAACGTGGCCAAGCCACACTGTAGGAGACAGACGAACACAACCGAAATCACTGTAGAAAGTCGCAGCAGAAAACGCTTTAACAATCTAAGCACATACGGAGGAAACGCTTCCTCCGCAATATAAGCGGCGCACCGTGTGGCACGTCTTAGTCCACCGGCAAAATACATGATAACACTCTATACTTTGGCCTAAAAAGTATACTTGGTCTTCCATAGGAAGAATCTGAAACCTAATATTATAAACCTGTTTCAAAACGAAACCGGTTTCAGGTACAAGACTCATAGCCAAAAGGCTACCCAACGAGAGTCATGCTTACTCCAGCCAAGTCTCGGTAAGTAGTTATTTTGTCTTATACCTCTTGTGGCATGTCCGCCACACTCTTCCCCTCTTTCTTTTGATGCGAAGCATCGGTAGGAAATAATCGAACATAACTATCACGGACCCGTCCATCCCCGTGGGACCCGTCCGCTAACCTACTTACTTAGGTTCTGGGAGACAACATACCCGTTGTCTCCCGATCAACAGAAACAACTCACACACATGTCATTCACACCATGTATTCAGTTTATTATCGCATTCGCTCACCAGTCACACTCAGACACAACTTTATGCAATGAAGATGCTCGGTCTTCACATCGTATGATCACGACGTTCTCCAGCGTCGTCGGTTGGCTCGTTCCGCACCAACTCTAAAAGCAACAACTAACACAACAAACACAGAGGCACATCGGATCAAGGATAGATCCCTACTATAGCAAACGATCCTCCGCAATTAGCAGTCGCTAATAACGTCAGAAGAGAACAGACTTAACTAAAGTAATAACCAAAAAATAGGAAGATTGCTCACCGGCAAAACAACCCAGAGTCAGTGTAAGTTCACGTATACTCTATCCGTACCATTCGCTCACTTTACCGTAGCGTCTTCAATGTAAACATCGGCTTCGGGACCAGGGTTTCTTTTACGTAACAGAAACAACTCTAGCCCAGGTTTGATTAAAGTGCCAGGTAAAGAGATCCAAAAACAGGTATACAGGAATCTGGACGACTCACCCACAGCCAAGGTGCTCAATCACAGACCCTTGGTGACTACCACAGAATTCAACTACCCCGCCCATGCGCTAACTCGTAGCGATAGCTAGTCCAGGTAAGAATCTGCTCACCGACCACCATCTCTGTTGATATCTCGCCCACCGGGCAGAACGAGACTACCAACCCTTTTCAACACTTTGTCTCTCATCCAAGCCAGAGAGAACTGTTACCATACGCCTCCTGTCCCGCAAATACTACGAAGCATCCACCAAGACAGTCAGCTCAAAAATCATTTGCACAAGAGTTAACCGTTAACTACACCGACAGTCCCACCACTGAGAAGTGGTCAGCAAATCATAAGTAAAAGAGTGCTAAACAACAGACAAAGGTATGTACAAAAACCCAAGACCTAGCATGCGTGGACTTCGCAGCAAGATGCATGGCAAACAAAAACATATCTGGCCACAGACACTGGAACCCGTTACCATTCCCAGATGTGGACACAGACACCGGAAATGTGGCTTGACATTTACCAGCTTGTGGAGGAAGCGTCACCAACCACGTACTTTTCATCAATCGGAAGGCCGACCATCAGATTCCACAGACGTGGTTTTCAGAGCCACTCTCGCTTTCCCTAAGCGGACACAGCCACCGGCAAAATCCCAGTTAGCTTGGTTGGCTTCTAGCCATGACAACCCCAATATGATCTCTGTGACTTGATCGGTCACTAGGCAAGGCAGCGGATATGACTTCCGTCCGATGTGAATGTTCAGCATAGCTTCACCATCCACTCGGATCTCACTGCCGTTAGCAGCTAACAGCCGCTGTTCAGAAGGTATCACTCTATCGTCTGGCACGAAGCGTCTTGGCACTAGTGACATTTCACTTCCTGAGTCGAGCAGACATTGACGTCTTACTCCGTTCAGACGTGTGATGATGTAGGCCATCCTGCTCCCTTTCACCAGTCGATTTTGTGCTTGTCCCGGAATCGATCCCGTGTTGTCCGGATCATTCCTCTCTTGACCTTGTTCAGCTGACATCTTCAGCTGCGGACAATTTCTGCGAATATGTCCTTTTCTCTTGCACAGGAAACAGACGCGTTCGTCTGTCTTCCAACGACGGAATTGATATTCTCCTTGCTGACCCATTGGTTGATCAGGCAATCCGGAACCTTCGTTCGCCTGACCCGAACGATTCCATCCGTCACCCGGTTTGTACGACCGGAAACCTGACTCTTGTCCTGACGTAAGTCGCCCAAGTTCCTTGGTCAGGATGTCGATCCGCTGTTCCAGATCCGACATCCGTTGACCTGATGGATCCATGACGCCTGACATCGGAGGATCCTCCTTGGTAGCCTTGATCCTTCCGAGTCTACGATCCATGTCACCACCGGACGTTGACGGACGACCGTAGGCCTCCAAACGTACGGCATGTTTGTACGCGGCCTCAAGATCCACTGGTTCCCGTTCACGAACTTTTTGAGCCAGTTCGTGATTCAACAAGGCATCGATGAATGCATCACAAGCAATCGATTCGACTACCTCATTTGTCGGACCGGGATATGCCAGTACCATCAAACGTCTGATTTCTTGAACAACCGTACTCAGCGTTTCACCTGGCGCTTGACGGTAGGTACGTAGCTTGGTTCGGTATAGGTTCGTTTGATTGTCAGAACCATACCTGTCCTTAAGCTTTTCAACCAAAGCTTGCCAAGACACGTCTTGTTGTGCGCCCATATCCCACAACAATTGTGACGCAGGACCAGTGAGAGCACACATCAGTTGATCGGCCTTCTCCCGATCACTCCAATGGTTGCATCTGGCACAGACCTCAAACTTGGCAAGGAAAGCAGCAATGGCTGTCTTTCCATCATATTTTTCAAGTTTAATCCTGATTCCGCGGTCTGCTGGAATCCGGTTCCTTGCCTGATTGGTTGACCTTTGACGTACCCTGACTTGCATAGCTCCGGATCCAGACGAATCATCCCCGTTGCTCGATTCGTCATTATCCCCGATCCTTGTTCCCACACGTTGCCTGACACGTGTGTGTTGTCGCTCGCGGATAACTTCTCTGTTTCGTCCTCGCCCAGACGTCACAGGATATCCGGTACTTTCACTTGAGGAATCGTATTCCTCTGTCTGTACCACGGTTCTACGTTGGCGACCACGATCCTGTCGCTCACACGTATCCTGGTGTGATGACGCACCAGTACGTTGCACCGTTGCTCCCGATTTTTTGACATCCGTAACACCCTGCCTGCTTCGTAGCCTGTGCTGTGTTACTTCCGGTTGACTAACCTGTTGACTCTGTTTGCTCCCACCGATCCTTGCACCGTGACGTACCTTGCCAGCGTTCGTGGATCCCTCATCCGAAGATACCACGTCGCTCCGTACTTTGACAGTCTGTTGCACCAATCTCTTGACTGCCGGAGAATCCGGATACACTGATGGTGGCGCCTGTCGTGTCGATTGTTCCCGTGCTCTCGACCTCACCATGGTCGGCACGTTGTCCTTCCCGACTCCCGGTTGCTCAGACTTCCTAGGAACGTGCCCCTTCCGTTCCGGTGACCTTTCATGTTTCCGTGCACCAGCCACTGACATGACTTCCAATCTTTGATGAATTGCAGCCATACTCCGTCGTAGGCTCAACATCTCAGATCTTAGGTCTATGTCTGCTTCATTTCCTGAGACGCTCTCAATCGTCTCTAATCGAGGAGGTTGCAGGCGTGGTCTACTGGGCACTTCTTTGACAGAAAGTATCTCAACCCGTCTATCAGGAAAGCGATACAAGTCACTGCCAGAGCGAGAGGGAACCAGGTTATCAGAAAACATTGGTCTGGCCGTTTCAACAGCCGCAGGAACGCGTGGAACAGAGTTCAACCAGTGCTCAACACCAGCTACAGAAGAAGAAGTTTTGCACCGAGCACCCATAACTTCAACTCCCCGCTCAACAGGTTTAGAAACAGCAAAAGAAGCGTAACCACCAGCTACGTTCATATCAGGCCAAACAGTTTTGGGACGAGCTCCAAAGAAGGCACCAGCTTCTGATTCACAAGAGAAAACGTTTTTAGAAGCGTCATTAACAACAGACATACAACTTGTGATATCATCACCACCCCTGACATCACTTTGCAGCATAACAGGAAGTGGGAAAAAGTCTCGTACATGGACACTAGACACGTTTGGTTGGGAAACCAAACACTTGGGCTGGGTTACAGGATCAACAGTCAAACGAGAAAAAGAATCAACCCCACTTCTGGTACCACTTTGTGGCATACCAGGAAGTGGGAGAAAAGGCACAACCGATACACCCGAAAAGATCGTATGAGAAACAAAACCCTCTGTCTGGGTTCCAGGTTCAATGGTCAAGCGAGAAACAGAATCAACCCCACTTCTGGTACCACTTTGTGGCGTACCAGGGGTGAGTCAACAGACACTACGGGCGCCTTACCTCGCCTATCGCCCCGCTGCGACCCATCGCCCTCAGGTTCGATGGCATCACTTGGCGGTGCCGTTTCAGCGTCCGGGAGATACTCGGTCTTACCAGGACGCCGTGAATCTCCCGGGTCGCTGTGCGCTGCGTGGTCCTCGCCAGCGACTTCACTCCCGGGGGAAGACGACCGTGAAACCGACGCCTGCGATCGGCTGGCCCGCCCGGCTATATCAGACCCGCTCTCTGCCTCATCCGCGGTCGCCGAGTAGGCGACGTCCTGAGCACAAGGATGACCGACGCTCAACACAGGGTTCTTGTTCCCGCAGGCAGAGCGGCCTCGCCGGGCGCCGCTTCTCGCGACGGCGGTCTCCGTCTTCTTACCCGACTTATCGCTCCCTTTCGTTATCACGCGGCACCGGGCCGCCACCGAACCAACACCACCACTGGGGAAGACTACCGATTCTCTTATCCCCGCTGACCGCGTCGCCTGAAACCAGGGCCAGTCCGTCGGGCTTAACCCGAGGACTCTAAACGAGGCCCGTCTCATCGTGCTGAACACAAATACCCAAGTAACGATTAACACACAGACACTCCGACGGGCGGAGGCGGTCCGTAGGCCCGATGGAAACTGAAACCAACAACGGTCGCCCTCCGTCACCGTGCGCGGAACTCACCCGACACGAAACTAGCAAAGATGCCCGCGCCGAAGCAGCGGCGTTTGCCGGGGTGCTCGCCTCACCCGATCTCCCGACACGAACACTCACAACCGACACCGAGACCAACAGACAAACGCGGGTCGCCGACTTGGCAGAAGACCGCAGGAACCAACAGTTTGGCCGCCGGTGAACCACTTGGGACGACCGGGGCTGACGCGCGGCTCCAAATAGCCCTTGTCTCACGCGCTCTCCCGACACGAGTCGCGCAGCCCAAACACTGTCGCTGCCGGTAACTTTCCCGTTGGCACTTAGCCGGAAACTCACAAGAGCGTCGTGGTGCGATGCTGTTCTGCGCCGGTAGATCCGAGGTAAAAATAAAAGGCCGGGAGGCCTGGGGAACAGGTAAACGGAAAACCCGTGTCTACAAATTAGACTATTGTTTTATAGGTTTTCTAATGGCGCTTATCGCCCTTACTCTCAACAGTTACTGACCTCAGTGGTAAGTCCCTGACAAAACACTTGGTCTTATCTAACACTGTAACGTAAAGAAGACTACCTTGCAAAGCCCTCAGCTTGCCTGGACTCTTGGTCCACCACTTACTCCCTACTCAACGGTGAGCAACAGATTCTAGAAAGTGACGAGTCACACGGAGAATCTAAACAACCGATCACCAAGATCGTTCTCAACACAGCGAGAGTCCAATGTCGGCTGACAGACAATCTAAACTCCGCAAGAAACACCCGGTAACAGTAACACCGATTACAGCGTCCAATGTCGGTTGGCAGACAGTCGATTATCCACCACCAAGGACCTGCAATACAAAAGTTACAGACGAACTCACCCGGTACCACCAACAAGGATACAACCGTCGTGTTCTTCAAAGAGGAGACCCGCCTCAACTCTACAGAAACAACGACACACAAGGAACACGTATCTTAGACTGTAACCAACAGTCAACGGAACCTTCACAGAATACTGCGATCGCCCGCTAGGCGTATCACGAATACTGTATTCTTCCCTGAGCTGTCACGCAGCCTCAGCAGCTCGAATCTCAGCGATCGATGACAAGACACAGCCCTGACAGATCTTGCCGCAAATCCGCACTACGTTAGCGTTGCTTCAACAGAGGATCGCCGTAGTCGCGTTCGAACGTGGCCAAGCCACACTGTAGGAGACAGACGAACACAACCGAAATCACTGTAGAAAGTCGCAGCAGAAAACGCTTTAACAATCTAAGCACATACGGAGGAAACGCTTCCTCCGCAATATAAGCGGCGCACCGTGTGGCACGTCTTAGTCCACCGGCAAAATACATGATAACACTCTATACTTTGGCCTAAAAAGTATACTTGGTCTTCCATAGGAAGAATCTGAAACCTAATATTATAAACCTGTTTCAAAACGAAACCGGTTTCAGGTACAAGACTCATAGCCAAAAGGCTACCCAACGAGAGTCATGCTTACTCCAGCCAAGTCTCGGTAAGTAGTTATTTTGTCTTATACCTCTTGTGGCATGTCCGCCACACTCTTCCCCTCTTTCTTTTGATGCGAAGCATCGGTAGGAAATAATCGAACATAACTATCACGGACCCGTCCATCCCCGTGGGACCCGTCCGCTAACCTACTTACTTAGGTTCTGGGAGACAACATACCCGTTGTCTCCCGATCAACAGAAACAACTCACACACATGTCATTCACACCATGTATTCAGTTTATTATCGCATTCGCTCACCAGTCACACTCAGACACAACTTTATGCAATGAAGATGCTCGGTCTTCACATCGTATGATCACGACGTTCTCCAGCGTCGTCGGTTGGCTCGTTCCGCACCAACTCTAAAAGCAACAACTAACACAACAAACACAGAGGCACATCGGATCAAGGATAGATCCCTACTATAGCAAACGATCCTCCGCAATTAGCAGTCGCTAATAACGTCAGAAGAGAACAGACTTAACTAAAGTAATAACCAAAAAATAGGAAGATTGCTCACCGGCAAAACAACCCAGAGTCAGTGTAAGTTCACGTATACTCTATCCGTACCATTCGCTCACTTTACCGTAGCGTCTTCAATGTAAACATCGGCTTCGGGACCAGGGTTTCTTTTACGTAACAGAAACAACTCTAGCCCAGGTTTGATTAAAGTGCCAGGTAAAGAGATCCAAAAACAGGTATACAGGAATCTGGACGACTCACCCACAGCCAAGGTGCTCAATCACAGACCCTTGGTGACTACCACAGAATTCAACTACCCCGCCCATGCGCTAACTCGTAGCGATAGCTAGTCCAGGTAAGAATCTGCTCACCGACCACCATCTCTGTTGATATCTCGCCCACCGGGCAGAACGAGACTACCAACCCTTTTCAACACTTTGTCTCTCATCCAAGCCAGAGAGAACTGTTACCATACGCCTCCTGTCCCGCAAATACTACGAAGCATCCACCAAGACAGTCAGCTCAAAAATCATTTGCACAAGAGTTAACCGTTAACTACACCGACAGTCCCACCACTGAGAAGTGGTCAGCAAATCATAAGTAAAAGAGTGCTAAACAACAGACAAAGGTATGTACAAAAACCCAAGACCTAGCATGCGTGGACTTCGCAGCAAGATGCATGGCAAACAAAAACATATCTGGCCACAGACACTGGAACCCGTTACCATTCCCAGATGTGGACACAGACACCGGAAATGTGGCTTGACATTTACCAGCTTGTGGAGGAAGCGTCACCAACCACGTACTTTTCATCAATCGGAAGGCCGACCATCAGATTCCACAGACGTGGTTTTCAGAGCCACTCTCGCTTTCCCTAAGCGGACACAGCCACCGGCAAAATCCCAGTTAGCTTGGTTGGCTTCTAGCCATGACAACCCCAATATGATCTCTGTGACTTGATCGGTCACTAGGCAAGGCAGCGGATATGACTTCCGTCCGATGTGAATGTTCAGCATAGCTTCACCATCCACTCGGATCTCACTGCCGTTAGCAGCTAACAGCCGCTGTTCAGAAGGTATCACTCTATCGTCTGGCACGAAGCGTCTTGGCACTAGTGACATTTCACTTCCTGAGTCGAGCAGACATTGACGTCTTACTCCGTTCAGACGTGTGATGATGTAGGCCATCCTGCTCCCTTTCACCAGTCGATTTTGTGCTTGTCCCGGAATCGATCCCGTGTTGTCCGGATCATTCCTCTCTTGACCTTGTTCAGCTGACATCTTCAGCTGCGGACAATTTCTGCGAATATGTCCTTTTCTCTTGCACAGGAAACAGACGCGTTCGTCTGTCTTCCAACGACGGAATTGATATTCTCCTTGCTGACCCATTGGTTGATCAGGCAATCCGGAACCTTCGTTCGCCTGACCCGAACGATTCCATCCGTCACCCGGTTTGTACGACCGGAAACCTGACTCTTGTCCTGACGTAAGTCGCCCAAGTTCCTTGGTCAGGATGTCGATCCGCTGTTCCAGATCCGACATCCGTTGACCTGATGGATCCATGACGCCTGACATCGGAGGATCCTCCTTGGTAGCCTTGATCCTTCCGAGTCTACGATCCATGTCACCACCGGACGTTGACGGACGACCGTAGGCCTCCAAACGTACGGCATGTTTGTACGCGGCCTCAAGATCCACTGGTTCCCGTTCACGAACTTTTTGAGCCAGTTCGTGATTCAACAAGGCATCGATGAATGCATCACAAGCAATCGATTCGACTACCTCATTTGTCGGACCGGGATATGCCAGTACCATCAAACGTCTGATTTCTTGAACAACCGTACTCAGCGTTTCACCTGGCGCTTGACGGTAGGTACGTAGCTTGGTTCGGTATAGGTTCGTTTGATTGTCAGAACCATACCTGTCCTTAAGCTTTTCAACCAAAGCTTGCCAAGACACGTCTTGTTGTGCGCCCATATCCCACAACAATTGTGACGCAGGACCAGTGAGAGCACACATCAGTTGATCGGCCTTCTCCCGATCACTCCAATGGTTGCATCTGGCACAGACCTCAAACTTGGCAAGGAAAGCAGCAATGGCTGTCTTTCCATCATATTTTTCAAGTTTAATCCTGATTCCGCGGTCTGCTGGAATCCGGTTCCTTGCCTGATTGGTTGACCTTTGACGTACCCTGACTTGCATAGCTCCGGATCCAGACGAATCATCCCCGTTGCTCGATTCGTCATTATCCCCGATCCTTGTTCCCACACGTTGCCTGACACGTGTGTGTTGTCGCTCGCGGATAACTTCTCTGTTTCGTCCTCGCCCAGACGTCACAGGATATCCGGTACTTTCACTTGAGGAATCGTATTCCTCTGTCTGTACCACGGTTCTACGTTGGCGACCACGATCCTGTCGCTCACACGTATCCTGGTGTGATGACGCACCAGTACGTTGCACCGTTGCTCCCGATTTTTTGACATCCGTAACACCCTGCCTGCTTCGTAGCCTGTGCTGTGTTACTTCCGGTTGACTAACCTGTTGACTCTGTTTGCTCCCACCGATCCTTGCACCGTGACGTACCTTGCCAGCGTTCGTGGATCCCTCATCCGAAGATACCACGTCGCTCCGTACTTTGACAGTCTGTTGCACCAATCTCTTGACTGCCGGAGAATCCGGATACACTGATGGTGGCGCCTGTCGTGTCGATTGTTCCCGTGCTCTCGACCTCACCATGGTCGGCACGTTGTCCTTCCCGACTCCCGGTTGCTCAGACTTCCTAGGAACGTGCCCCTTCCGTTCCGGTGACCTTTCATGTTTCCGTGCACCAGCCACTGACATGACTTCCAATCTTTGATGAATTGCAGCCATACTCCGTCGTAGGCTCAACATCTCAGATCTTAGGTCTATGTCTGCTTCATTTCCTGAGACGCTCTCAATCGTCTCTAATCGAGGAGGTTGCAGGCGTGGTCTACTGGGCACTTCTTTGACAGAAAGTATCTCAACCCGTCTATCAGGAAAGCGATACAAGTCACTGCCAGAGCGAGAGGGAACCAGGTTATCAGAAAACATTGGTCTGGCCGTTTCAACAGCCGCAGGAACGCGTGGAACAGAGTTCAACCAGTGCTCAACACCAGCTACAGAAGAAGAAGTTTTGCACCGAGCACCCATAACTTCAACTCCCCGCTCAACAGGTTTAGAAACAGCAAAAGAAGCGTAACCACCAGCTACGTTCATATCAGGCCAAACAGTTTTGGGACGAGCTCCAAAGAAGGCACCAGCTTCTGATTCACAAGAGAAAACGTTTTTAGAAGCGTCATTAACAACAGACATACAACTTGTGATATCATCACCACCCCTGACATCACTTTGCAGCATAACAGGAAGTGGGAAAAAGTCTCGTACATGGACACTAGACACGTTTGGTTGGGAAACCAAACACTTGGGCTGGGTTACAGGATCAACAGTCAAACGAGAAAAAGAATCAACCCCACTTCTGGTACCACTTTGTGGCATACCAGGAAGTGGGAGAAAAGGCACAACCGATACACCCGAAAAGATCGTATGAGAAACAAAACCCTCTGTCTGGGTTCCAGGTTCAATGGTCAAGCGAGAAACAGAATCAACCCCACTTCTGGTACCACTTTGTGGCGTACCAGGGGTGAGTCAACAGACACTACGGGCGCCTTACCTCGCCTATCGCCCCGCTGCGACCCATCGCCCTCAGGTTCGATGGCATCACTTGGCGGTGCCGTTTCAGCGTCCGGGAGATACTCGGTCTTACCAGGACGCCGTGAATCTCCCGGGTCGCTGTGCGCTGCGTGGTCCTCGCCAGCGACTTCACTCCCGGGGGAAGACGACCGTGAAACCGACGCCTGCGATCGGCTGGCCCGCCCGGCTATATCAGACCCGCTCTCTGCCTCATCCGCGGTCGCCGAGTAGGCGACGTCCTGAGCACAAGGATGACCGACGCTCAACACAGGGTTCTTGTTCCCGCAGGCAGAGCGGCCTCGCCGGGCGCCGCTTCTCGCGACGGCGGTCTCCGTCTTCTTACCCGACTTATCGCTCCCTTTCGTTATCACGCGGCACCGGGCCGCCACCGAACCAACACCACCACTGGGGAAGACTACCGATTCTCTTATCCCCGCTGACCGCGTCGCCTGAAACCAGGGCCAGTCCGTCGGGCTTAACCCGAGGACTCTAAACGAGGCCCGTCTCATCGTGCTGAACACAAATACCCAAGTAACGATTAACACACAGACACTCCGACGGGCGGAGGCGGTCCGTAGGCCCGATGGAAACTGAAACCAACAACGGTCGCCCTCCGTCACCGTGCGCGGAACTCACCCGACACGAAACTAGCAAAGATGCCCGCGCCGAAGCAGCGGCGTTTGCCGGGGTGCTCGCCTCACCCGATCTCCCGACACGAACACTCACAACCGACACCGAGACCAACAGACAAACGCGGGTCGCCGACTTGGCAGAAGACCGCAGGAACCAACAGTTTGGCCGCCGGTGAACCACTTGGGACGACCGGGGCTGACGCGCGGCTCCAAATAGCCCTTGTCTCACGCGCTCTCCCGACACGAGTCGCGCAGCCCAAACACTGTCGCTGCCGGTAACTTTCCCGTTGGCACTTAGCCGGAAACTCACAAGAGCGTCGTGGTGCGATGCTGTTCTGCGCCGGTAGATCCGAGGTAAAAATAAAAGGCCGGGAGGCCTGGGGAACAGGTAAACGGAAAACCCGTGTCTACAAATTAGACTATTGTTTTATAGGTTTTCTAATGGCGCTTATCGCCCTTACTCTCAACAGTTACTGACCTCAGTGGTAAGTCCCTGACAAAACACTTGGTCTTATCTAACACTGTAACGTAAAGAAGACTACCTTGCAAAGCCCTCAGCTTGCCTGGACTCTTGGTCCACCACTTACTCCCTACTCAACGGTGAGCAACAGATTCTAGAAAGTGACGAGTCACACGGAGAATCTAAACAACCGATCACCAAGATCGTTCTCAACACAGCGAGAGTCCAATGTCGGCTGACAGACAATCTAAACTCCGCAAGAAACACCCGGTAACAGTAACACCGATTACAGCGTCCAATGTCGGTTGGCAGACAGTCGATTATCCACCACCAAGGACCTGCAATACAAAAGTTACAGACGAACTCACCCGGTACCACCAACAAGGATACAACCGTCGTGTTCTTCAAAGAGGAGACCCGCCTCAACTCTACAGAAACAACGACACACAAGGAACACGTATCTTAGACTGTAACCAACAGTCAACGGAACCTTCACAGAATACTGCGATCGCCCGCTAGGCGTATCACGAATACTGTATTCTTCCCTGAGCTGTCACGCAGCCTCAGCAGCTCGAATCTCAGCGATCGATGACAAGACACAGCCCTGACAGATCTTGCCGCAAATCCGCACTACGTTAGCGTTGCTTCAACAGAGGATCGCCGTAGTCGCGTTCGAACGTGGCCAAGCCACACTGTAGGAGACAGACGAACACAACCGAAATCACTGTAGAAAGTCGCAGCAGAAAACGCTTTAACAATCTAAGCACATACGGAGGAAACGCTTCCTCCGCAATATAAGCGGCGCACCGTGTGGCACGTCTTAGTCCACCGGCAAAATACATGATAACACTCTATACTTTGGCCTAAAAAGTATACTTGGTCTTCCATAGGAAGAATCTGAAACCTAATATTATAAACCTGTTTCAAAACGAAACCGGTTTCAGGTACAAGACTCATAGCCAAAAGGCTACCCAACGAGAGTCATGCTTACTCCAGCCAAGTCTCGGTAAGTAGTTATTTTGTCTTATACCTCTTGTGGCATGTCCGCCACAATTGCATTGGTAGCTCCCAGGCCTTTTAAGCGCGTCAGTTTTTACGCGGTGCTGGTCGCCGCGCGGTAACCAGGAGTCAGAGCGAATTTGAGGACACTCCTGGTGGCGACGGTTCGGCCGCGTGGAGCGGGCGTGTTACGGGCAAGAAGACAGTGAGTTGAAGGAGGGAATTTGTGGACACCCTCGGAGCCGGCAGTTGGGCCGCGTAAAGTGAATCGCCTACGGGCTAACGGTTTCTGGTCATTCTCGAAGTCGGCGCGAAGCCGCATTCAGTGCATTTCCTGCGGGCGCGAGAGACAGTGATCCATCGGAGAGCAAGCGGTCCGTCTTTCTTTGAAGGTCGTCTTCGCCTCCGTACGTGAAACAAATTGACGGCGGTCGTCCGGATCTCCGGCCGCCGATCGATCGACACAACGACCTGGTCGCACTGGGCGTTGTAAAATTGATCCTGGTACCAGCTGGTTAGGTTGCCGTTTGCGAATCGACGCAGCGACCTAGTATATTGTCCGTGTTTTCCATTCCCTGGTTTCGAAGTTGATAATGGCGTTCTGGCGCGGCTTGGGGCTCGGACCCCTCGAATGGCCGTGGTTTCGGGCGTTTTGGCCTGCGGAGAAAAGACAATCTTCAGTGATGCCCGTCGGTGGCACCAGTACACGAGCTGTGGCGTGTAATATGATACGACGGAGGTCTGAACGGTCGGGCAAACGAACGAAGAGGCCCGTGGCCGTGAAGGGGAGCTCCAAGCGAGGGTCGTCTGCCCGGAGAGGAACGAACCCTGATTTGAGCACCACTGGCCATCCTGGCGCTCAGGTTGCTACCCACCCGGTGGCCGCGGACGGGGCAGAGTCGGACTCCAACGCCTCCGAGCTCTATACCCTCTCACGAGCGACCGTTTCAGAGCCGTCTTGGCCGGATAGTGAAGGGAGCGACGGCGCCTTGGCGGCCCGTTACACTGAGAGCGTACACCGGCGAGAGAGCGACTCGGGCGGCTCCGATCAATTGGGAGCAAGGGAGCAGCGCCCGAGTCGAGAGGCCCAGCTCGCGACCCCTCGTGCGTCGGTCGATGCGCCGGCGGCGAGGGGGCTTGTGCCGCTTGTGACGAGACGGGTAGGTCCGCCACATATATATATATATATATATATATATATATAAATCTAACCGCGTTTGGCACCTGACGAAAGATCTCCGAACTTTCTTCATTGATTGCTTTCGAAACTTCACCAAAACGTTTAGTTCCAACACGGCCGGGTTTGCAGAATGCTTTTTGGCAAAAAGCGCAATCTTTTAAGCTAAAAAAGCAACTTTGCAAATTCCGCCGTTTTCAACACATAGCCTACGCCCGTCAATAAGCCTTGCATACCAATTCAGACATGTTTGTTCCGTAAATTTCTTTAGCGCATTTCATTACGGCCTTCGCATTTCATTACGGCCTTCTTGCTCAAGCGTTTTATGGCGTGATCCGCGTCGCCATCGCGGAGGGGGAGGGGGAAGGGGAGGGGGAGGGGGAGGGGGAGGGGAGGGAGAAGTCTTTTTTGCCACAGCAACGCGTGGCTGGGTACAGCTAGTTTATATATATATATATACATATATATATATATATATATATATTGGTTTGACCGCTCGGTTGCAATAACGCGACGATCTACTATAATAATAATAATAATAATAATAATAATATTGTAACAGCTGCACTTTTGAATAATACGAAGCAAACCTTGCATATTCACACAACCTTTTTTAACGATGAGTATTTATAACATTAAAAAATAACGTTTCAGCGGTGTTTAACAAAACACCGCATCATCGATATTATTTATGTATTCGCCATTAATAACTTCGGCGTTTAACGAGATCGCGTAGCTTCTTAGACTAGTGCATTGACGTTGACCCTCTTTTGTCTTTGCTTGAGACTGGCACTCCCCAGCTCTAGTTGACTAAGCGCCTACTCAGAGGCGCTCCCGAATGCAAAGCGGACACTGCATCGGAGTTTCACGCCGAAGCGCTGAGCAATAATTGTGAGTGAAGGACTTGCCCAAGGTCCTTACGCTGCGAGGTGGATTCGAACCTGGGACTTTCCGGAATGAATGAATAAATAAATTAATCAATCAATTAAATAATTAGATGACTCATTAAATGAGTGAACGGTTGAATTAACTAACGATAGAACGGTCTGTATAAAATTGACGATGTTATATAAATTTATAAAAGCGCTATAAAAAAAGTTTAGGTGGACGCTGCTGCATTGCCTACCATATGGTATGGACAAAGTCGCTGACGTGGCGCCTTTTTCTAGGTTTGAGCCAACCGAGAAGGCTGCAACGATAAAAAAAATCCATTGCAACCATACCAACAGATTCAGAAGCTAAAAAAATGCGTAACATCATGACGCCCTGAATGCATGTTATAATATTATAATATTTGTCAAGCAAAAGGTTAATAAAATAAGCGATTACAACTTACCGGGCCTCGTCTTATTTTACATCATGCAATAATTGTGTTACATTATCTATATATATAAAAATGTAACCGCGTTTGGCTCCTTGCAAGTGTTCTCCAAACTTTCTGCGCCGATTCCTTTCAGAACTTCACCAAAACCTTTAGTTCCAACACGGCCGGGTTATAAGAATGACTTTTCGCATAAAGCGCAATCTTTTCAACAAAAAAAACAACTTTTAAAATTCCACCGTTTTCAACACATAGCCTACGTGCGTCAATAAGCCTTGCACACCAATTCGGGCATGTTTGTTCCGTAAATTTCTTTAGCGCATTTCGTTACGGCCTTCGCATTTCATTACGGCCTTCTTGCTAAAGCGTTTTATGGAGGCGAGGGAGCGGGACGAACAGGGAGGAGAGAGATGGGGGATGCAAGGAGGCCGAGGCGGAGGCCGAGGGGGAGATGGAGGGGGAGGGAGGGAGTGGAAGGGAAGGGGGAGAGGGAGGGGGAGGGGATGGGGATGGGGAGGGGGAGGGGGAGGGGAGGGGAGGGGGAGGAGGAGGGGGAGGGGGAGGGGGAGGGGGGAGGGGGAGGGGGAGGGGGAGGGGGAGGGGGAGGGGGAGGGGGAGGGGGAGGGGGAGGGAGAGGGGGAGGGGGAGGGGGAGGGGGAGGGGAGGGGGAGGGGGAGGGGGAGGGGGAGGGGGAGGGGGAGGGGGAGGGGGAGGGGGAGGGGGAGGGGGAGGGGGAGGGGGAGGAGGAGGGGGAGGGGGATCGTTCTTTACATCTATGAACGCAGTAGTAGTAGTCGCAGTTTAACGTCACTGTGTGGTAACAAAGACAATTAGCGACGCCCTCCTTCTTTATCTAGGCTTGGGGCTGGCACTGTCAGAGTGCAACCAGTGGCGTAGTTATCAATGCAGTCCTGAAGGTAGCTTTGATAAGCGGATGTAGGTACGCAGTTATGTTTAGTGTTCTCATTATTTTTCTTAGACTCAGCATATGAAGGCGGGTTGTCCAATTCTGTAAATCGTTTTCAGATTTTCAGTCTGAGTTTAAAGATCACAGCATAGTTGTACGGGGCACAAAAGGACAATATAATGATAGTGTATTATAGAACAGAATACGATTAAATTTATAATCTGCAAGAGCAGGGTTTGAACTGTTACCACTCTGCCGAACATCCATTCGGCAATCCATTCACAACACCATCGGAACAAATCAACCAGTCAGGTATAATAATTAATATTCAAGTCCAAAGAGTCAGATGGATTTTTTTACCGCACTCTAATCCGCGCCCACTCCTTTGTGCGCTGATTAGGGTGTCCGTCCGCGAAAGCGCTTCGCACGTTCAATTTTATCCCCTTGATGTGAAAATGACTTTCTTGAAGCGTCAGATATAACACCAACGAAGATCAGAGGAAGCATTGATGAAGACGTCGCGAATTAATTTGTCGAACGCTGCTACATCGACTTTGATAAAGGAATAAAGGATGGATGGATAGACAGATTGATATATGAATGGATGGATGGATGGATGTACGGATGGATGGATGGATAGATGTACGGACGGACGGACGGACGGATAGACAGACGAGTTGGCCTCGTGTTCGCTGATTCATGACGAAATGTAGAAGCCGATTCATGCGAAAGATGAATATATATATATATATATATATATATATATATATATATATCATGTATTGCTTGAACAACAGAGAGCTTATCACGCGCGAAGTTAACAGCTTTTCTTCCCTGCAATTATTATTATCATTATAGTCATTTACGGTCACTTAAAGAATCTTCAAATGCTTTCTCTCATGCGTATCGCTATATATCTGCTTATATACCTGTCTTGTACCTGTCTACATTCGCTTACACATGTATATGCACCTGCACGCATGGGTAGTGTTTGGGTACCTGCATACCTGCGTGCCTAATTACATGTCTACCTGTTTGTATGTCCATGCATAATATACTCAATGTATTGCCTACTTACGACTACCAGCTTAGCTGTGCCTATCTGCTTACTCTACCCAGGGCTTTTTTGTCGTCCAGTTGCACACAAAATGTGCAGTTATTTATAAGCCATGGATTTGTGCAGTTATAGAGGCACTTTTGTACCGTCAAGACTATCAAAAAATGGTCATTTTCACCGATGGGAGTAGTCGTCTTTGGGAGCAATAAACTTAATTGACTTGACCCATTTATCATAATGGATGGAAAGGAAAAGAAGGTGTTGTGAAGTTCTAAAAATTCTTTAAAAACAACCCTGACTCTACCAGTACCATGCAGCCTACTAATTCCATTCATCCAACTGCAGATCTGCAAGCAGATACCTGTCTACCTATGCGCCCACCTCCGCGTATCTGCATATACTTGCCATATGCCTATCAGAAATACACCTAATTGCCTTCCTACTCCTTGCGCCTACCTCTCTACCAATGCCTATAATTATAGTTATCCAATCTTGCCTACCTATATGTACCTACCAGATTCTACCAATGCATGTCTGCCTTTCCTCCTGTATACCTACCTGCCTACCTAGATATACCATGCCTACCTGTCTACTAACCTGTCTACCTGTTTACCCACATGTACCTAACTAGATACACCATGCCTACCTGTCTACTAACCTGTCTACCTGTTTACCTACATGTACCTACCTAAATACACCATGCCTACCTGTCTACTAACCTGTCTACCTGCCTACCTACATGTACCTACCTAAATACACCATGCCTACCTGTCTACTAACCTGTCTACCTGCCTACCTACATGTACCTATCTAAATACACCATGCCTACCTGTCTACTAACCTGTCTACCTGTTTACCTACATGTACCTACCTAAATACACCATGCCTACCTGTCTACTAACCTGTCTACCTGCCTACCTACATGTACCTACCTAGATACACCATGCCTACCTGTCTACTAACCTGTCTACCTGTTTACCTACATGTACCTACCTAAATACACCATGCCTACCTGTCTACTAACCTGTCTACCTGCCTACCTATACCTACCTAGACATTCCAATGCCTACTTGTCTGTCTGCCTTCATGCTTACCTATCTAGATCTACCTTTGCCTGCCAGCATAATTATACTTGACTATACAACCCACATACAGTATAATTATATACCTGCCAATAGATCTACCTACATGTACTTACCCACTCACGTTTACCTGTATGTCTGCCAACCGGTCTAGACTACTTTAGATCGGATTATGACATAATTTTATGCGATTGGGTCAATTTCGATCAGGTCGTAAAAACATCCATAAAATACAAACAAGGTCTCTTAATTAGAGGCTTTTTCTCCCTGTGTCCCAGTCTCGGCGCCAACTTAATTACTCTTCCAAGTGGAGACGCGTTGGATAGCAGATTGAACACATTGCCTCCTCTACTTCCCCTCATTATCACCAACTTCCCATCTTCCCATTCCTCCCTCTTATCCTCTTTTCAAGCTCTTTCTCCGCTATCTCCTCCTCCATGCCCTCCTCCTCCTCCTCTTCTTCTCCCTCCACCTCCTTCCAGATAACCTTGCTGTCAAGGACTCTTCATTACCCATAATCCCAATAATCATTCCAATGCGATAGATCCTGATACATTGTATATATATATATATATATATATATATATATATATATATATATACATATATATATTTTGCCTAGGACTTCTTTAGCCAAAGAATCTGCTTTCTCATTACCTCTCGTCTAACGCGAGTTCATGTGATAAAATATATACATACAGCGCCACATAAATACTTCATTGAACTGACCATAGCATAGATGTTATTATTATTATTCCACAGTTTAACGTCATCCTATGGCAGCAAAGGCCGTTGACGACAATACAATATAAGTGTACAGAGCAGTAAACAAAAACTTATGTAGCCTCCAAACTACACCAAAGAGGTGCACGGAGCTGTACAATCTCAATTACATTCAATTTGTAGACAACATAAAGTAGTTCATCGGACACTCGTTCAGGTTTACACATTATGAAAAAAGATCTTAAATCCATACATTAGATATTAAAATTGTACATTGATTGTCTCATATAACTAATTACGTTAGTGACTCCAGTAAACAGTTCCTGTTACAAAAGTTCAATATGTAAGTGCATCAATAATCATAATAATAATGTAATGTTTCTTGTACAAAAGAAACATGCACCATTAAATTTTAAAACATCAATCAAATATTATAAATCTGATCAAGATACAAATGCCATCTATAACAAGGATGCAAACGATTTATTCACAAAATCCGACCTTTAGTTATAAGTTTAATCAACCGATACACTTGATTTTGATATAAATTGACAGTCAATAAAGTTTTAACAGAAATTTCATCTTTATATATTTGACATGTATTTCTTAATGAATTCGAAATATTTTCTTTTTTACATTCAATTAAAATGTGATGAATTGTTTCTTTGACGTGACAAGTATCACACAAACCGCTGGAATGTCTTTTTATAATGAATAATCTTTGATTTGTGTTTGCCGTTCCTAGACGCAATCTAGAAATCTGGACTTCCTTATGCCTATAAGGTTCGAAATATTTTATATCAGTACTAACAGTTGGACAGATAGATTTATAAAAGTGACCTTTCTTATCACTATCATATTCTGACTGCCATCTGTCTAATATGTATCGTTTAATTAAACTAAAAACTTCTTCAAATTCAAGAACATTAGTAGAATTAATGTCAATACTTAGGGCTTCTTTAGCCAATGAATCTGCTCTGTCATTACCGCTCAAGTCAACGTGACTTGGTATCCAAATAAATCTTATTTGATCAGAATTTAGTTTGTTAATGCGAAATAGTAAATCATTTAACAAAGTGGGTCGAGATTCACTATAACACTTCTTAATTGATGTAAGAACACTCAATGAATCAGAAAATATTGCAAACTTGGAATTAGAAAAACATTCACTATTCGACATCCATTCAATAGCCTCAATTATGGCCGTCAACTCGGCTGCATATACACTTGAATCATTACACAATCTAAATTTCTTATCCACATTTAAACTTGGCACTGTGAATGCAGCAGCAACTATGTCATCAGCTTTAGACCCATCAGTAAAAACATGTATACAATCATCATATATAGAGATTAATTTAAGAGCAGCCTGCCTTAAAAATTCCGGGTGATCGGTTCTCTTATTAACCAATTTTTTCAAGGATAAGTCAACTTCAAGTTGCTTATTGCACCACGGAGGGGCAGAAGAGAATGAAGGACCAATAAATGATGCAGGAAGTAAACTAAAGAATTCAGAGGTGCGAGTATAGATAGAATGTTCTTTATTATCAGATGTTCTATAAACATTTGTCCAGTGATTTTCCATGATCGTTTTAGTAGGGTGACATTTATTTCCCAAAATCTTAGTCCCAAATTTCAATGAATTTTGGAGTCTTCTTAAATGAAGAGGCAATTCTCCACACTCATTCTGGAGTGCTGATGCGGCAGTTCCTTTTGGAACACCACAACAGAGTCTTAGTGCCTCAGTTTGAATAGTTGTAAGTTTATCTAGGTATGACTTGCATGCCGAAGAGTAAGCAACGTCACCATAATCTAAAATAGACCTTATTAAAGCTCTATAAATAGTCAAAAGAGTTTTTTTGCAAGCTCCCCAACTATAACCACTTATAGCTCTTATTAAGTTTAACCTCTTTTTACATTTCTCAATAATGTAATCAATGTGGGGTTTCCAACTCAATTTATTATCAAAAATTACCCCCAAGAATTTGACTTTATCCTCAATCTTAATTTGTTTCCGGTCAATCGTTATATTAATCTTTGATGTATCATTTCTTTTTGAAAAAAGAACTCCAGTAGTTTTATTAATAGATATTTTAAACCCGTTTTTATTGCACCAATCTTGTATTAAAGTGACTGATAGTTGAATTTTATTTTCTAAAATTTTATATTTCTATTACCTATATAAATTGCGCTATCGTCAGCAAAAAGTGACATATTAACACCATCCACCCCCGTGGGAATATCATTAATCATTATCAGGAATAAAAGTGGAGATATTATAGATCCCTGCGGAGTACCATTCTGTTGTTTGAATTTATCAGAAAGTTCTGCTCCAACTTTAACCTGGAAAGTTCTATCAGAGAGAAAGTTTTGAACCCAATTATATATATTGCCCGCTATTCCCAATTTCTGAAATTTCCTTAAAAGAGTGGGTACATGAAGCATGTCATATGCCCTTTCAAAATCAATAAAAATGGCTAAAACATGTTCTTTATTTTTCATTTTTTTTAGAATAAAATCCTGCAGTTTAAGAATTTGATCAATTGTACTTTTATGTTTTCTGAAACCAGACTGATTTGTGGAAATAAGATTATTTTTTTCCATAAACCACTGTAGACGTTTATTTACCATTGCTTCCATTACTTTGCAAAGGGTAGAAGTCAAAGATATGGGTCGATAAGATTCAGGATTTGAAGCTTGTTTGTTAGGTTTCAATAGGGGTATAATAATGGCGTGTTGCCAGTCAACAGGAAAGTTTCCTTCTTTCCATATTTCATTATAAAACATTAACAGAACCTTCAGAGCATTCTTATGGAGGTGTTTTAGTAATTCGTAAGGTATCTTGTCCTCACCCGGAGACTTATTAATTTTTGCTGATTTAATAGCTTGTTTTAATTCATTGATATTAAATCTTTCGTTTAAAAATTCCAATTCGGGAACATGATCATTGTCTGTCATATGAGGGTTATTTTGAAAATTATTAGCTTGCAAATAATCTAAGAATTTATCACTGTAATTGTTAGAATCACTAGTATGTGCATACGTTTTAGCTAAAATATTTGCTTTTTCCAAGTTGGTTTCAGCTGTTAGCCCATCACAACTTAGAGTAGGAATGGAACTATATGTTGCAATACCGTTCATTTTTCTGGCCCAGCTCCACACAGAACCTAACTTCGTTTGGTCTGTAAGCTCAGAGCAGTATGCTTGCCAGCAAGTTTTTGCTTCTACTTTTAAGGTTCGTTTAAGAACAGCCTCTTGCTTTTTATATTCTAAATAATCACCCAATTCTCTTGTTTTAGTCATTTTATTCCTGTATTGATTTCTTTTATAAATGGCTTCATTGCAAGTTTCATTCCAATATGGAAGAGGCTTAAATGTTTTTGTTCTTTTCCCATGTTTAAGATTTTTACTAGGTATTGATTGATTAGCTATAGAAGTAATGCAATCAACTAAATTATTAAAACTATCATCACAATTGTTATTAACCAAAATATCTTCTATTAGTGAAGTGTTGCTGATTTCCTTATATATTTTCCAATCTGCCTTTTTTAATTTCCATAAATGCATACTTAAGCTATCTTCGATGATGGCTTCCTCATTTATTGTAGTTACAGTAGCAAAATGATCAGATCCCATGTTACTGTTAGTGACAGTATGTCGGGCATTTAAAGCTAAATCTGAAGAGATAATACTTAGATCAATAACAGACTGAGATTTATATCGGTTTGATGCAATATGTGTATACTGACCTGTATTAAGTACAACTAAATTATTTTCAGCTAAAATATCTTCAAATATTTTACCTCTTTCTTTTGTTTGAGTACAGCCCCATAATTTACTATGAGCATTGAAATCTCCAACAAGAATTGATTTTTTTCGCATAAAAATACTTTGAATGTCCTCTTTTTTAAATTTATGAGAAGGTGTCATGTAGCAATTAAAAATTTTTAAATGACCATTTTGTGTTTTAATTTCAATACCCTGAAATTCGACATTAGAGTATTCTTCTAAATCTAAAACATTGAAATTTATTCCCACTTTCAAATAGATAGCTAAACCCCCCCTTTCATTACTTAAATAATCTTTGCGTATGATATTATAGCCATCTAATTTTGGTGATTGAACCTTACTTTTTAAAAATGTCTCCTCTACACATATTACATCCGGTGGATTACATGACCTAAAGATGTAATTTTTCAACTGATCTTTATTTCCACGCAAACCACGAGCATTCCACTGAAGAATGGTTAGAGCCATAATGGGGCGAAATATAAAATTGTGATATTTGCAATTTACCAGTCATTGGATTTAAATTCTGAATCATTTTCAAAGAATATTGCAGATGCCGCACTCCAGATCAAAAACTGAGCATGCTTTCTAGACTTAGCTTTACCAATAGTTGACAAGACTCCAAGAACAAAAGATTTTAACTTCGTAATTAGGTCATCATCTTCTGCATCTTCTTCTGCACCATTTATTTTCTTAGATATATTTGTTACATTAAGATCTTTATCACTGAATGACAAGAACTGTTTTACTAAATCATCAGATGAATTTTCACTACTAGATGGGATTTTCTCATCAGTGGGTGGCTGTGTATCTATGGGAATACTTACAACATCCTTCTGATTTCCTTTACCATTTTTTACTTTTGATGCATAAGTAATTGGCATATCATTTGTTTTCAGGACATTTTGAGTAGAACATGTATTTTCATACTGACCTTCATCAATCATAGCTACAGCATCAGAAAAAATTATGTTATGTTCTGCTCTTAGTTTAAGTGCAGCATGTGTTCTAACATAGAGTGGACAATCTCTATAAGCAGAACTGTGACCTTGTCCACAGTTTGCACATTTAAGGTTTGTCTTGTTAGGGCATTCTGCATATGAATGTCCTTCGCTACATCTACTGCAGACTATTTCTTTTTTACAGAAGGCCTTAGAGTGGCCGAACTGCTGACATTTGTCACACCGTAAAGGTTTGGGAACGTAGGGGTGCATTTTGTACCTTCGCCCATCAACTTCCAAGAATTCTGGCAATATAGAACCTTTAGGGTAAGCAACCAATGTTGCTTTGCTAAACTCAGAATTTCCCAATCTGTGAATATGATGGGCCTTAACTTCAACAGCAATTTCATTCAACTTCTCTTCAGACTCCATCAAACCAAAAACAACTCCTTTAACAAAGTAATTTGTTTCAGTTGGTTTAACAGGAGGTGCTCTATAATACTTATATAAAAATAAATTTCCATCTTAAAAAAGGTATCTACGCCACAGTTGTTATGTTTTATTTATTTTGTTTTATTTCTAAAAATCTCTAACGCTTCCCTTTGTTTGACCATACATCTTACGGTAATAACGACGACTAGCGTCGATAATACAATTTTAGTTGATTAATTTATTTAATAATTTATTTATTTATTTTCAGTTTGCACAACCGATGAAGGACTGTTTTAGGTGAACTGCCATTTTTATTGAGACTTACATGTAAGTGTTGTAAAATTTTATATGAGTCGTTAATCTCTGGTACTAACAGAACAAATGTTTAACTTTAAAAGGTGTTTAGATTATCTTACTTATAATCTATTGTAAACTTTAAAAGAGGTGTTGAGAGAATCTGTTTTCAATGCCATTAATTTGCTCTGCCTTTCACTCTGCAGGTAGTCTCTCGTACTCTTTCTTTCGACTAAAATTCAGACTTTTCTCTCGGGATCGATCTCAATGGGAGCACCTCTGAAAGGATTTTGCTGAAAAAGCTGAGAAAAGCGTTTTATAAGTGGTCGAATACAGTACTGTCCAATATAATACAATAAAATCCAATAACAATGCAAAAACAGCACAACACAATGCAATACAATACAATAAAATACAATACAACACACACACACATGTGAACCAATACAATACCAAAAATCACGATATAATACCCTAATATGCATGCATATGCAACGTTTCAATATAATCTCGTCTCCTCCTCCTCCTGCTCCTCCTCCTCCTCCTCCTCTTCCTCCTCCTCCTTCACCTCCTCCATGTCCTTCGCCTCCTATCCCTACGTATTATACGTGCTGTGCTCTGAATAACTGATGAGAGACGAGAGACGGGTGTGGGGGAGAGTGGTCGTGGGCGTGCGAAGGGGAAAGCCGGGGTGAGTAGGGACTGCAGTGGATAAGAAATTTCCATCGCCCTCTTCACGAGCATCAGGTGATTGGACACGTGACCTGTCGTCGGTCAAAAGAAACGGTGGACGACGATGACGACGATGACGACGATGACGACGACGATGACGTGAGGTGTCATGATGACTCGTGACGAGTAAGACTGCAGGTGTCATGACAGCCGTCATGTACAACTCGAGACGAATATATATATATATATATATATATATATATTATACATATTATATTGTGTATATATATATATATATATATATATATATATATATATCAATTGTGTGTACGCATGTGTATTGTGTAATGTGTGTACTGTTTTGCATTGTAATTACACCGTATGAACACTAACATCCTTTGTTATCGTCATTGTTAGCTTTGTTATCTTCATACACTTACCTCTGTCATCTTCACATTTAACTATGCAATCTTCATCTATAATATCTTTGCAATCTTCGAGTCTATTGCCGTTGCCATCTTTTTTCACCGACCAATCACAGTCCAAGATGTCTACGTAATACGACACCTCTACTATTCTTGCATAATATACTATTTAAATTATTTACCTGTAGCTACCATTTCATATTCACGACATCTTTCTCAACTTTAGATTTTGGTATACATGACCTTGCCTTCTAATCACTGTTAACTTTCCGACTGTATAAAATGTTTATAAAATACATCACTAATTGTTACCCGTATCATCGTTACCTTCAACTTCACCTTTCACCGTTGTCAAGTTTATCTTCGGTTTCATTACTATTAAAAATGTTTCTACCGTCACTAGCGTTATCTTCCTTTGTTACCTTCATTATCGTCAATTCCGTCATTCTTCACGTTTTGCCTTTTACCGTTGTTACATTTTTCCTTTCGGTCCATTACAATGAAACGCTGCTACCGTCACAAATGTTACCTTCCCTTAGTTACCTTCATCACCTTCTCCGCCAATGTTACCTTTCCTTAGTTACCTTCATTACCTTCATTTCCGCCAATGTTACCTTTCCTTAGTTACCTTCATTACCTTCATTTCCGCCAATGTTACCTTCCCTTAGTTACCTTCATTACCTTCACTTCCGCCAATGTTACCTTCCCTTTGTTACCTTCATTA
>OX243822.1:3724378-3731878 GCA_945859605.1 Lumbricus rubellus
TATATTTAGGTTTAAAATATATGAAAGCACCCCGAAGTTATGAATTTTTTACCGTAGGCACCGGTCGATTCCACAAAATGTATACTTTCGCAAAGCAAAATATTAGATTCTGTGAGTTTTAACATAATTTATTTAATTAAAAATAGTTTACATATAATAAAGTCCAATATTCAACTATAAAAACTAGTAATAAGTTAGTTTTAGTTACAATAAAAAGATAAAAAACATGTAAAACATGCTGAAAAACGTTTACGCAGACTTATTGGTTTGCGTTGTAAAAAACCCCAACATTTTCACACATTTAAATTTATTTTGAGCACTTCCGGTCATCAAATGTCAAATTAATTGGTATACAAAAATAGCCCTAAATGCACTCTATAGACTGACATAATTTATTTCTCTTAAAAAATAAATTATGAACAATTTTTAATAGGAAAAACATAAAAATTTTATGAAAATAAAACACCTTTATTTATATTTTATTTTATTTTGAGCACTTCCGGTTGTCAAAAGACAACTCCGTGACCTCCAAAATGTAGCCCCACATTCCCTCTACAGAATGGTGTAATTGGTGTCTCTTCATGTCAAAGGACGGATAAGATACAGCCGATAATCTAAGGGGGGTGGTATCCACCCACCCTGCTGCCTCGGGTATATCGGGTATAACTTTTGAATGGTATGGTATATCATCACACATTTTAGCTCAAAATTTGTGCAAATGAAGCCTCTACAGCTACCTAAAACGTCAAAATTTTATTCCTAACGAAAAAAGTTTGATTTGGGAAAAACCTAGTGGATACCACCTCCCCCTGGTAGCCCGAGGGTTAACAGAAATCCAAGGTAAACGCGTGAACGTTGCCTTTGCGTCTTAGCAATTAACATGATTCAATACGAATTGTATCCTCAGTTCGTGACGTATGATAATATTATGAAAATATGTTCTCTTATGGAACCCATGTTTATATAATCCACATATCTGTCACATCTGATGCCCGTTCAGGTGCTAGGTATCATTAGCACGTCTTGTCCTCGACATTTTACTTTGCTGTTTATAATAATGATATAATAATAATTATTATAATATATAATATGATATAATAATAATTATTATAATATATTATTATTATTATATTAGCGACGATGTGCCATATCAATGATTATATAATTAATGTCACCATTCTCCTTTCTTAACGATAGGGGCTGGTAGCTGTCAGGATAGGAGCAGTAATAGTATAGACGCGATTTGAGTGCATATATAGCTTCCTATAACGCATTTTGAAGGTGTTCAAAAACATAGGCATTTTCAAGTGTCGTCGCATAAATCTGTGTGTTGTGGCGATTATTTTTCATGCAACTCAAATTAAGTTGCGCAGGAAATTATATATAAGATTGGCAAAACATGTTTAAAAGGTGTTTAACTTCATTTTATAAGGACGTGTTGCTTCCATCACCATTCACGATGAAAATACGTTAAATAAGGCATTTTGGTTATATAGGTGATTAAATCTGGTGGTTAATAATCTTCACAGTTCTGTTGTGAGAATTATCTTGAATGAAACATGTCAAACCTACGTTTTCAATTTATTGCCGGTGTTAAAGATTTTGATTATTATGTAAAGTCTTCGATTGTTTTGATCAGTTAATTTTTTTCTAGATAATTATCGTTAACTTCCCAACTAGATATTATCTGACACAAGCACACCTTTGTTAAGCATTTCATTGCTGAATAAAACTCATAAGAAATTAATTTGATTCAACTTTTGGATCTTCAAATGCGCCATGCCAACACAAAGAACTGTTTCACCTTATCGTCAACCCGTAGTTGGGGTCTTATTCGATCATTTCGGACTGCTACCATAAGTTGAGCATCGTTCGTTGCATCTGAATGTTTTATTGGTCTGAATTGTCACAAGGAGGGGCCTTACCTAACTGGATCCACGGTCCTTTATTCATTCATTCGGACATTTATATAGCGCTACTTCAAGTAAAAGAACTACTCAGAGGCGTGTGATAATAATTATAAGGTCTACCCTTCTTTCCGCCAGTGTCTTCATTTGTAATTTACTCGTATTAAGGAATTTCAAGAAATGAGTAAGCCTATTGCCCGTTTGTTCAACCGACTGACTGACTGACTGACTGACTTGCTGATTGATTGACTAACTGACTGACTGATTGACTGACTGACTGACTGACTGACTGACTGACTGACTGACTGACTGACTGACTGACTGACTGACAATAAGTCGCTATTTAAACTATACTGCTCTCCTATGATGGTCTTCTCTTATAATTATAATATTTCGGGTCGAAACTAAATAATTATTATAATTAGTTTAATAATTATTTGGTTTCGACGCGAATCTTTACAATGGGTTGCAAGGAACCGAGATTTGTTGCTAACTTTATTCGACATCTTGCGGTCGCTGCAAGGCCTTTAACTTTGACCTTGCTTTCCTCATTCCACGTAATCCATAAATGCATAAAGTTCTGCTAATTTTTAATAAAACTGCTGATTAATCGCGATTAAAGCATGCATTTAACGCGTTTAAAAAAGTCGCGATTAAAAGTTTCAATCGTCGTATACTCGTTAATTGGATCCGATTAAAATGGAATCACAGGCAGAAAACCCTTCTTAAACGGCAAGACTATTATAATACTTAAAACCAGTGATAGGCTACGTTTCTTTTAAGATGTTCCAAGAAAGAAGTTGAATGTCATCGTAGCAATTCGTCGCTTAATCGTCAGCTGCGTGCAAACCAAAACATGCCTTAATCAATTTTTTTTTTCAGTGTTGCTACGGTATTTCCAACGTACCCGGAACCTATCCTATATATTGTTGAGTTTTCACGGTACTTAGCTGGCAAAAGAGAAGCTTAAAACGGGTGTACAAGTTTAAGATGTTCAGTCGAGAGTTCAACGACATCTCAAGGTTAAGTCCACCGCTGACCATGCACGAATCAAAAACATTACATCATAAAATTTATAGCATGTCTTCAGAAATATTCATCAAGCACTTGCGAGCGTTAAATCGTAAATTTGATAAACAATGCTACATTTCATTGAATAAGATCCCGTATTTTTGTGATGTTTACCGCAATCTTGAAGTTTTGTATTTTTCGCAGCACGTGTTTGTGTTTGTTTGTGTATGTTGAAACCAATTCCGCACGCATTGTATGGCAATATTGGCAATTCAGCAGATATCAAACACAATTCAAACACAAACCTTTTTCAGTAAACAGAGCTTCGCCTTGACCCATGCAAGTGACTACCATAATTTCTTTTTAAATTGCTCGACAAGTCAGACTATTATTTGAATCTCAGGTTTATTTTATATCAAGGAACTCACGAACCATAAGAGTTAACTGTAGGCAATCCTCACAGAAATTTAAGTCGAGTGCATGAGCATTGTTCATTTGTGGAGGGTATACGTTCGGGGCCTTGGAGCCGGATGGTTGCGGATTTGAATCCACTTCAACTCCGATTATGTGTCTGCACAGTAAACGGGATCGCCTCAGAGTAGTTACCTTGAAGGAGCGCTATTAAATGTGTCCTCACATGCAGTGTTACATCTCGTCACCCAACATTAATCAAGACGAATTATTATATTTTGACAAATTGCATGTTCGTGTGTTCATGGAGTTAAAGTTTGCATGGCTCACACATCGGTCACCACTAAAGTGCACGAACATGCAATTAAGATTCTAGGTGTCATTAGAACGTTTTGCCATCGACATTTGAGTCGTTGTTTCTTCGACACTGTGTCATATCAACAGTAATTGGAGTCACCCTCCTGCTTTTCCCCGGCTCATTCCTGGCACTGGCACAGTACGCACAATGGCGATACATAGTTACAGTTTGGCGTCAATCTACATGTATGATAAAAAAAAGTTCATCAGACTTAGTGACACCTTCTACCTTTACACAGGCTTTGCACTGTTATCTTTCAGTTGCAGTGTAGAAGTTTCGTGCATGAAATTGAAATAGTATTAGTAAGGTACATCTTAACGGTGTCCAAAAACCGATGCATTTTCAGCGACTCAGAAACACACATAGATCTGAGCACTGTTGCAAAAGTTGTGTGCAAAAAGGAATAACTTAGATTTTGAAAGAGAAAGGAATTTATAATTATACTAGCTGAACCCGGCCACGCGTTGCTGTGGCAGAAAAGACCGTCCTCTGCCTCCAATCCTCCCCCTCTCTCCCCTCCCCCTCTCTCCCCCTCTCTCCCCTCCACTCTCTCCTCCGCCCTCTCCCCGCCCCCTCCCCTTCCCTCCCCTCCCCCTCCCCTACCCCTCTATTCCCCCGCCCCTCTCCCTCTCCCCTCCCCTTCCCCTCCCCTTCCTCCCCTCCCCCTCCACTCCTTTTACATCCTCCATCTCTCCCCTCCCTCTTCGTCCCGCTCCTTCCCTTCCTTTCCTCCTTCGCACCGTCCCTTTCCGACACGGGGCGACAGCGACGCGGAACAGAGCGACGCGGAACATCAAAAAGGCCGGAATCGAATGTGTTGAAATGCGCTACATAAACGGAACACGCGCCCGAAGCAAAGCCTATCGGTGGGCGTAAAACGGTCGAATTTGCAGATCTTTTACGAAAGAAATAACTTTCACTTCGATTCGACCGATTGAGAGTTAAAATTCAAACCGTCCATAACAAACAGAAATAACTTTCACTTCGATTCGACCGATTGTGAGTTCAAATTGAAACCGTCCAAATGCATTCGCCAAAAATAGTTCGCGTTTAAAAATGGCGGTTGCGCAAGGTTCATATAGCGCATATTCAACTCGGAATCGGTCGAATGGAAGTGAAAGTTGTTTTTTTGTTGTAGAAGATTTTGGAAAAAAAGCATTATACAAACCTGCGCCTATATTAACGGAACGTTTTGCTGCAATTTTGAAAAGAATCGGTCCAGGACTTACCAAGATCCTTTATGAGGAAGATTCGTGCGAACGCCGTTACATTTTTATATATATAGATAACATTTGTGAGAATCGTTTGCCGGGTGTTTAATCAAAACCGATGACGCATTGGATAACACATTGACATGGAGATCAGCGGAGCTGAGTTCGATTCCCGAAGCCTTCTTAGTGGGATAGACGTACTTTGTAGGCTGCCATTATTCATTCATTCATTCGGAAATTCATATAGCGCTCCTCCAAGGAAAAAACTAATCAGAGGCGCTCCAAACTCCAGCGCGCACAAAAAAGACAGTTTAAGTTTAGTAAGGAATGATCCTGGTAGAGTCCCAGGGTGTAACGCAGTGCATAGCAGGCTGTCTGTTCTGTTAGTATCTGAGCTCAGATTATTTTCTTACATTTAAAGCAAAGCTGGATAAAAGGAGCCACGATGGATAGAATATTTCAAAGCTATAGTTATTGGAATGTTGCCAGTGTCATATTGGAAGCACATTACATTTAAAGAAACGTTCCTTTCGATGAAAAATACTGGTGAGCAGAAAAGACTGGCTATAAAAAGGCGTCGTAGTAAGCAGACATCAGTCCCAATCATAAGAAGTCATATACAAGCGAACTCTACAACTGTTCGCCCTCTGACAGTGCCAGACCCAAGTCTGAACAAATGGTAGAATTGCAAAACATAAAAAATTATGCGTGACGAATCAGCACACACTGCAAAGGGCATATAGAGGTTCAAAAAATGGAGACTTCAAACATTTGAACCTGCCTAAGGGCAGAGAACAGAAGGAAGAGGAAGAGCCAAAAACATATTAATCAACGGCGATACGGGCTGAGAATTATTATAGCATCCAAAAAATATGTTTTGAAGGTGTCGAAAAAATGTAAACAGTCCCAGCGCGTACTGCTAATATAATTATATCCGACGACGTCAAATTCTGATGACGCAGATAGAAATTTATGCCTCTCAACATAATAGTTTTAACTCGAAATCCTGATTTGAAGTTGAACTCAATCTGTATAGTTCTCTGACAACTTGGAGTTATATATTTATGAATAAGCTTTAAAAAGGTTCATGATAAGTTTGATGACTGCGGTTTTTCAATCAAGTGTTTGTATATATATATATATATATATATATATATATATATATATATATATATATATATATATATATATATATATATATATATATATATATCATGGCATCTCATGGCATCATTTGAGATCCACAAGTTTGTATGAGCACTTTGTGATAGCGCCTCTTTAAGCTCTCTTTCACTACTCAGAGGCGCTCCCGAATGCAGAGCGGACACTGCATCGGAGTTTCGCGCCGAAGCGCTGAACAATTGTGAGTGAAGGACTTGCCCAAGGTCCTTACGCGGCGAGGTGATTTAGAACCTCGAACATTCAGGTTTCAAGGCAACGACGCCACCACTACACCACCGCGCCCCACGAGTGTACCATATCACAAACTTAGCAGTTTCTTTGGGAAGATTCCAGAGTACAGAGACATCTTGTGGCCGTTCTTATCCACAAAGTTATTTAAAATTCGGCGCATAATATAGAATTGAACCGTTTTGTTGTTCATCTTTACGTTCACTGTCAATCACACGCAAAATTAATGCAGGAACCGAACTCGTCGATCTTCCACTCAACTGAAATGAAAACCTTTTTCTATAATATAAACATTCTCAATCATACTGTTTTAAAAGGTGTCTATGGTAACATCAAAATACTTCAACTAATATAAATATTCTCAATTATACTGTTTTAAAAGGTGTCTAAGGTAACATCAAAATACTTCAACTAATATAAATATTCTCAATTATACTGTTTTAAAAGGTGTCTAAGGTAACATCAAAATACTTCAACTTGAATCGATCTCTGCACCATATGATTTTGACTATATAATAATGAAGTGAGTAAGTGAAAATAAGTATTCTGTGTATTGCATCGCATGCAAATCATAATTGCACACGCACGTAGTTGCAACGTGAAACATTGTTAATACATGCATATTGTAGACGGAGGCAACACTTAGTAAAAAATGATGCAAATAAAACAAACTTCAACGGACTTCGTTGTCGAAAGACGCCGATACACTCTAGATAAATCCATCCAACCATCTATCCATCCATACATCCATCCATCCATCCATCCTATAATCCATCCATCCATCCATCCATCTATCCATCCATCCTTTAATCCATCCATCCATTAATCCGTCCATCCTTCAATTAATACATCCATCCATCCAATCATCCATCCATCTATTAATCCATCCATCCATTAATCCATCCATTAATCCATCCATCATTTAATCCATCCATCCATTAATCCATCCATCCTTTAATCCATCCATCCATCTATCCATCCATCCATCCTATAATCCATCCATCCATCCATCCATCTATCCATCCATCCTTTAATCCATCCATCCATTAATCCGTCCATCCTTCAATTAATACATCCATCCATCCATCCAATCATCCATCCATCTGTTAATCCATCCATACATCCATTAATCCATCCATTAATCCATCCATCATTTAATCCATCCATCCATTAATCCATCCATCCTTTAATC
>OX243822.1:3736878-3756878 GCA_945859605.1 Lumbricus rubellus
TATTAATAATTAAAAGATATATTATACCAAACAAACAAATTTCTGTCCAGCTAGGGCAGCCGCCTCTGTTGTCATAGGCCCTGGTCAAATCTGGATCCATCCATCCGTATCAGCGATGATATCTTACTTTGTCAGCTTCGAGATATCCCTTCTATGTTGGGTCTATGATTTAACTTACGCAATTTAGGAAGTAGAGCAATTATTGTCACATTTTTCGCATCTCATTCACTTAAGGTGATGCAAAATTTGTTTTAAAAGGTGTTTAGCATTTCGTTGTAGCATCCGTTATTTAATTTTATATAACTTAAGTCCTTCACTCTCAATTATAAGACATCATTACATCTGTCTTGATGGATCGTATATAAAGTCAATAATTATTATAGTTTTTGAGGTGATCCCACAAGGGAGACCAACCTCATTTTCCCGCGTAGCTCACATTCTTCACAAAGCGACAAGAAGTTACAAAATGTTACTTACTGGTTAGACGCAATCGCAAACGTAAATCCAAGATCTAAAACGCCACGATAAAGACAAGCGCTGGGCACCAGCTTATTTACGAGCGCCCCGTAGTGTTGAGTAAAGATCCGAGTTCGTTTCGTCCATGCATTTCTTTTCTAATTCACCTGTTAGATGATCGGTCTAAGAATCAACTCAAAACGGATTGATGGAGGGAAGGAAGGATGAAAGCAGGACAGAACGCTGCAGGCGACATCGGCCTCGAGCGCACGGTGCCTGCAGGCGCCGAGAGAGAGAGAGAGAGAGAGAGAGAGAGACAGACAGACAGACAGACAGACAGACAGACAGACAGACAGACAGACAGACAGACAGACAGACAGACAGTCCATCCAACAGACGTGCAAACAAACAGACAGAGGCAATGACATGCATACAAATCGAGAAAGAAAACGAGGGAGAGAGTGAGACAGTTAAAGACCGACACACAGAGATACACGCACATGCACACATAGGCAGACAGACAAACAGGCAAATAGAATGAGACAGATAAACAGAAAGACAGACAAACAGACACACAGAGTGAGCAAGAGATAAAAGTCGAGCACCTAACGAGTCGTTGACATCGATTCCAATGACCGGTTGGTGAAAATCTGGAGACGCGTGACCTTTATTACTATTTGGTTGTTTGCAATAATTGGGCGGATTTTATCGGCGTCGTTTTGTGCGTAATTTTAACCCTCAATTTCTGTGCAACCATCGAATGCACAAACCGCCCAGGTGCACTGAGTGTGACAAAAAACATACAACATAGGAAATCGTAGCACTGCCCACTGTCAAGCATACAGTGTATATCACAGCCTACACTATAGACTAGCATTGCATACCAATTCATGGCATTGTGCAACATTGTAAAACTAGCGTTAGGCCCGCATGGATTCAAGGAAGAACATAGCGCCGTGTAAAATTATCATCGAAATGCCTAACGCGCTACTAAAAAGCTAAACGAAGGGCACAAACTTGTTGACGAGCGTTTTGTCGCGCCAGACACCACGTGGCGGTGAAAAGGCGCTGTATTATTATATAGGTTAGCTTAATGAGCATCGTAATAATCTATTTCTCAACTGGTCTCACGTTATTATAGCCTATAATACCGCATTGAGTCTCAAATACATAGTATAATTGTAAATACGATGAATATAATGTTGCACTGAAAGTGTAAAAGAGGTGTACACATGTAAGATCGTTAACAATGGTCTTCTTTCTATTATAATTATTATATTAGATCATAAGTCAGAATTGTATAGCGCACGTTCAATATAACTACTCGGAGGCGCTCCCCACCAAGATCAAGCGAACAACTGTCCTCAACAGTTTGTGGAATTAAGAACATTTTAGTCAAAGGAAGTATATTCCAGGCTGTTGGATCAACCACAGAGAACGAGCGGCTCAGCGTTGTGTTCTTTACTATTGGACGGGTTTTTATCGGAGTCACTGTGTGCGAATTCAACTCCCAATTTCTGTGCACTCATCGAATGCACAGACCACCCAGGTGCACTGAGTGTGGCAAAAAACAAGGAACATAGGACAGGGGCGGATCCAGGGGGGCAATCCGGCCACCCCCCCTATTGAAAACTGCCATGGGACGTGCCCCCCCCCCCATTTCGTCTGAAATTAGAAATACGAATATGGGTGTAATGGATATTGTCCACCATATTCGGAAAATTGCATGGAACGTGGCCCCCCGTTGGGTTTGCAAGTTGAGGACTAAAAAAAAAAGATCATCAACTTTTTTGGCGGATGAAATGGTATGATTTTCCCAAAAAATTTGGGTGATGACTAAAAAAAAGTCATCAACTTTTGTGGCGGATGAATGACTGAAATTTTTTTTTCGAACTTTCAAAAAAGTTTTTTTCCCGTCCAAGATCTAAGATTTTGCCCCCCCCCCTTGAAACAGTTCTGGATCCGCCACTAACATAGGAAATCTTAGCACTGCATAGCATAGCACGGCCTACACTTGACTAGCATTACATGACAATTCATGTCATACTGCGCATTGTGCAACATCGTAAAACCAGTTTTAGGCCTACATGGCGGCAAAGCAGAGAATAGCGCTATGTAAAAGTGTCATCGACATGTCTATTGTCTAACGTGCTACTAAAAAGCTAAATGCAGTGCACCAATTTGTTGACTAGCGTTGTGTCGGGTCACACACCGTGTGGCGGTACAAGTTCTGTAAAATTATAGGTTAGCTTGGTAGGCTATAATATTAATTAACATAAGCACCACTGTGACAGTAATCCACTGGTGTGTCACATAACTTTCAATTAAAAATACGATAAATATAATGTTGAATGAAAATATAAAAGAGGTGTGCACAAGTAAGTTCACTAACTACATTGTAATGTATGCTCTGCTTGCTATTTATTAGGTTGAACACAATGAAAGAAAGAACAATCAAGCAGAATTTATATAGCGCCCGTTCAAGATTTCAACTCGGAGGCGCTCCCGGTCGAGATCAAGCGAAAAAGTCTTCAACAGTTTGTGGAATTAAGAACATTTTAGGAGGTTTCGCAGTGTCAAGGGAAGCCTGTTCCTGGTTATTGAACTAACCACATTGAAAGAACGCCTCGGCATTGGCGCAGAGCCAGTGAAAGGAATCATTAAGTCACCATGCGTATTATAATACTATAATAGAATTGAGCGCAGTGCGAGGCGGCCTATGTCTAAAATCATGTAGACCTAATTAGACTCACGGTTGATTTAAAAGCAGTGTATATTATAGACCATCTGCTTGGGGGAGGGTAGAATCCAGATTCTTATGGGGGCGGGGTGGGAGAGTCAGTTGACCCTTTTTCAGCATTTCTGTCCCTTTTTATATCGGCTATTTCTTTGTGCAACCATGCATTGTCGCGGTTATAATTATCACGTTTTTTATAACCATTCATCTATTCAATTTAGATACACAAATAACCGGCTGGAAATCTGGAGTAGCTTTCTCATCTTTCTGGGGAAGTGTCATTCCTGGGGGGATTCTTCCTGCTCTCCCATTCCCCAGACGTCTAAGTTAAACACTGCCCTAAAAGCTAGTCTTCAAAACTGCTTTCAGATAGAGCGCAATATATTCTGTTCTGTTCTATCCTATTGCATTCTATTATGTTCTATTCTTGATGCCTATTCCAGTCCATTTAATTCCATTCTATTATATTTGCATATTCTATTTACTAACGGCTATCGTCTCATTTCGAAATAGAAACATAGATCAGGAAACACAACTCAACTAATGCAGTGACCTCTGCAATGTCTGCATTCGTTCATGGAAACCCCACCCCACCTTCTCTTTGCCCTCCTTTTCCTTCTTCCCACATTCCCGTCGAGTCGCTTCCACCTAATTCCATCACTCTTAGATCCAGGTTTGGTCACTTTGGTGTTCCACCCTCCCCTCGTGTCTTCCCATATCTCCCTCTGTCTTCTCCTGCTTAATTGTCTGTCTCCCTATTGCTCTGTGTGTGTCTCTGTATGTCTGTCTCTGTCTCTGTCTCTATGTCTCTGTCTGTCTGTTTGTCTGTCTCTGTTTCTGTCTCAGTCCCTGCCTCTGCCTCTGTCTATGCCTCTGTCTCTGTCTGTCTCTGTCTGTCTGTCTGTCTGTCTGTCTGTCTCTCTTTCTTTCTTTTTACTTCTCATCCACAATACGTAACTGTCAACCCTATACTCTATGTCTGCCTGAACGACTGTCTGCATGTCTGTCTGAATGTCTTCCTACAACCGTTCTCCATTCTCCCCAAAGAGGCGCATCATAAACTCTTCTTTTAAACTCACCAAGCACCACGTGACCGAGTTTTCATAGCGCCATTACTAGAGCCTCCTCAGGGACGCATCCAGGAACAAACATTTCGAGGTTCCATTTGGAGGGTTTGATTGGAGGAAATACACTGAAGTAGCCGTACGAAATTCGGAAATTCATTATTATTTAGAAGTTCAACTTCAAGCACATAACCCAGCGCCATAGAAGCTCTATCCCCCTGCTCTCCCTTCTTCTCTTACCCACGCTCAAGCGGCGCAACCTCTCTCCAAATCAACAAAGAATCTTACCAAGGCTGTTTGTTTAAAGTGACTTGATTAAACACCTCTTTTAATAAAAATAGCCTTTTTTTAAGTATTTGTGGCCGGCTGTTTGTAAGCTGTTCCGTTCAGGCTTACATTATAATAATGGATTAATTATTTTAGCCGAAACAAACTTGGAAAAAGCAAATATTTTAGCTAAAACTTATGAGTATACTAGTTATACCAAGAATTATAATGAATGTTTTTAAACTATAAAAAGGAGTTCGCAAATTAGCCCTCCTAGAAGCGCCAATGACTCTGTTCATGAAACGGATAAACTAAACGAGAAATTTGATATTAATGAATTGAAACAAGCTATTAAAAATTTATAACGGCAAAAATACAATGTAATAAGCCAGCAGCTGCAGGTGACGACAAAATGCCTTGTGAATTATTGAAACATCTTCATAAGAATGCTCTCAATTAAGCAAGAAATTTAGATTGTGTAATAACTCAAGTATTTATGCAGCTGATTTGACTGCAATTACAGAGGCTATTATATATGGTTTCATCCTCCTTACAATCATTTTCTCCCCAACCCCGTTCCAAACTTCCCTCTTTTTCTGCTATACCCTCCAATCTCCGTACCAACCTTCCCTCCTCCCCCTACTATCCTTCTCTCCACTACCCCAGTACCAACCATCCCTCCTCCCCTACTATCCTTCTCTCCACTACCCCAGTACCAACCATCCCTCCTCCCCTACTATCCTTCTCTCCACTACCCCAGTACCAACCATCCCTCCTCCCCTACTATCCTTCTCTCCACTACCCCAGTACCAACCATCCCTCCTCCCCTACTATCCTTCTCTCCACTACCCCAGTACCAACCATCCCTCCTCCCCTACTATCCTTCTCTCCACTACCCCAGTACCAACCATCCCTCCTCCCCTACTATCCTTCTCTCCACTACCCCAGTACCAACCATCCCTCCTCCCATACTTTCCTTCTCTCCACTACCCCAGTACCAACCATCCCTCCTCCCCTACTATCCTTCTCTCCACTACCCCAGTACCAACCATCCCTCCTCCCCTACTATCCTTCTCTCCACTACCCCAGTACCAACCATCCCTCCTCCCCTACTATCCTTCTCTCCACTACCCCAGTACCAACCATCCCTCCTCCCCTACTATCCTTCTCTCCACTACCCCAGTACCAACCATCCCTCCTCCCCTACTATCCTTCTCTCCACTACCCCAGTACCAACCATCCCTCCTCCCCTACTATCCTTCTCTCCACTACCCCAGTACCAACCATCCCTCCTCCCCTACTATCCTTCTCTCCACTACCCCAGTACCAACCATCCCTCCTCCCCTACTATCCTTCTCTCCACTACCCCAGTACCAACCATCCCTCCTCCCCTACTATCCTTCTCTCCACTACCCCAGTACCAACCATCCCTCCTCCCCTACTATCCTTCTCTCCACTACCCCAGTACCAACCATCCCTCCTCCCCTACTATCCTTCTCTCCACTACCCCAGTACCAACCATCCCTCCTCCCATACTTTCCTTCTCTCCACTACCCCAGTACCAACCATCCCTCCTCCCCTACTATCCTTCTCTCCACTACCCCAGTACCAACCATCCCTCCTCCCCTACTATCCTTCTCTCCACTACCCCAGTACCAACCATCCCTCCTCCCATACTTTCCTTCTCTCCACTACCCCCGTACCAACCATCCCTCCCCCACTATCCTTCTCTCCCCTACCCCGTACCATCCATACTTCCTCCTCTACTACCATTCTCTCCCCTACCCTGTACCAAATTTCCCTCCTTTCTTGCTACCCTTCGATTTCCTTCTCCCGTACCGACCATGTCTTTTTCCCAACTACCATTCTCTCCTCTACCGGGTACCATCCATACTTCCTCTCCTACTATCATTCTCTCCCCTTCCCAGAATCAACCAAGAAGCGCGGCGTACGATGAGTCCCCAGGGGCGCCCCATCCATATCCATGACGGGGGCTGCATACCAATCGGACCCATCTCTCCCTTTTCCCACCCGCCCTCCCTCCCCTTCTCTCTCTTCTTCCCTCCCGTACTCGTGGGACGCACCCCCCTTTCCAGCCACTCCATGCCTGGCTCCAGATTTACTCGGACGGTCTCAGATACGCGGCATATTGCTCAGTCTCCGATAGACCATGGAATGAGAGATAACGGCCTGTGGACGTCTCACGGACTGATAATATGAGCAATTGGATAGGAAGATCTGCGTAGTAGCTGCTCACTGAACTACTACGTCATGCTAGGCGCTATGCAAAGTCCTGTGATGCCTGAAAAGACACGCTGGTACTTGTGCATAGACGTACATTCAAACAGCACAAATATGCCTACCTATACAGTTATATATGTATACTTATGCATTTACACAAATACATGTATACATGCACGCATTAATATCTATGATGCATAACATACATGTACATGCGTTGCGTAATTAAGTTTCATTTATATAATCCAATGATAGTTGATGGATGGATCCAGATTTGACGAGGACCTATGACAAGAGAGGTCGTTGCCCTCGACAAAAAAATTTGTTTGTCATAATACAGCATTTAAAATTATTTTTAAGCAGAGGACGCACCCCTTGTTTTCTAATCCAATGAAACTTGAGCGTAGTTGACAGCTATATGTAAGGTTTTAAAAATCTATTTAAAAGGTGTCTAAGAGAATTTTCGCTTGGCGGTCATTCTATATCTTATTCTCTTGCTGCTACATCATTCTGTTGACATTGAGTTTTAATTTTAATTCATGCGTATAATACAGTCGCAAAACGTTCACATAATTATGAACGACACAGATATTAATTAGAAGACATGCCCACTAATTATAATCAACCCATGCACCCATGACCACCCATCCACCCACCAATCCATCCATCCATCCACCGATTCATTCATTCATTTCAGGTATTTATATAGCGCCTATTCAAGAATACCTACTCAGAAGCGCTCTCACCCACCAACCCATCCGCCGGCTCCTAATAAGCTATTAAAGCTATTTCCAAATAATATGACTATAGTCCGCTTGGCTTCCCATTCTTTTGCTACTTCCAAAGAAGTCCACGGCATCGACGACCACGTGGGGCAGCAGCAGCAGCAGCAGCCACGCACCACCGCCACGCCATCTATCAATCGCCGATGGTGCAACGAGAGAAGAAGATGGAGAAGGAGGAGGAGGAGGAGGAGGAGGAGGAGGAGGAGGAGACTTCCGGTGGGTGCAGAGACAAAACGAACGATCCATGACAACGGAGGAGACCCTGGTGTGACGTCAAAGTACACAGCACACCAGGATATATATATATATATATATATATATATATATATATATATATATATATATATATATATATATATATATTGCACTGACTGTTTTCTATTGATATTGATGCCGTTATTGTTGATCGTGCTATTGCTGAAGCTATTGCCATCACTAACACACAACACACACACACACACACATAAGAAGATGGAGGAAGAGGAGGAGAAGGAGGAGGAGGAGGAGGAGGAGGAGGAGGAGGAGGAGGAGGAGGAGGAGGAGGAGGAGGAGGAGGAGGAGGAGGAGGAGACTTCCGGTGGGTGCAGAGACAAAACGAACGATCCATGACAACGGAGGAGACCCTGGTGTGACGTCAAAGTACACAGCACACCAGGATATATATATATATATATATATATATATATATATATATATATATATTGCACTGACTGTTTTCTATTGATATTGATGCCGTTATTGTTGATCGTGCTATTGCTGAAGCTATTGCCATCACTAACACACAACACACACACACACATAAGAAGATGGAGGAAGAGGAGGAGAAGGAGGAGGAGAAGGAGGAGGAGGAGGAGGAGGAGGAGGAGGAGGAGGAGGAGGAGGAGGAGGAGGAGGAAGAGGAGGAGGAGGAGGAGGAGGAAGAGGAGGAGGAGGAGTAGGAGGAGGAGGAGGAGGAGGAGGAGGAGGAGGAAGAGGAGGAGGAGGAGGAGGAGGAAGAGGAGGAGGAGGAGGAGTAGGAGGAGGAGGAGGAGTAAGAGTAGGAGGAGGAGGAGGAGGAGGAGTAGGAGGAGGAGGAGGAGGAGGAGGAGGAGGAGACCTAATTGTGCAATGGTTATTGTTATCGATCTTATAATTATTAGCTAAAATTGTTTCGACATTTTCCATGGAACTGATATTTTGGTGCTCTCTGTCCATCAACATTGTTTTGACTAAGAGTCTATCTAAAAAAAATCAAAACTCGGATAATGGTTTTAATGCTCTTCGTTGTGAAATATCAAGACAGTGAGCATAATTGTTTTTACGGTTAAGTTTCTCTTAGACACCTTTTAAACGGAGTATCTAAACCGTACATAAATCCACAAACTACACTCAAAATAATTATTTCGGTATCGTTGCCGATCTTTCAAATGCGCTCAATAATTATAAATCATTCAGTATCACAAATAACCTTAACCATAACACATACGTATGCACTTTTTTCCACCATGCTTGCTTATCGATTTTGTTTTTAGTAATTGACTTTTAATATGCTGGCCCACGTGACATCACTTTCGGTGATGATGGTGAAGTGTCAAGATTACGATAACGAACTAATGGACCTAATTTTGCCAGTATTACCATTATTTACACAGGCCTTAGCAGGCTTAGCTGACTTGGCGTTGCATATCAGGCCGTGAAATACCATATATACCAAACTCATTCACTTAACCTTACCGTCGCAAAACACTTCCTTTGTCATATATTAGTTGGTATTACTTTACCTTTGCCATAATTATAATCGTCGTATAATATTACCTTTGTCGTATATTATTTTCGTATACCATTACCTTTGTCATACATTGTCGTCGTATGACATTACCTTAGTCTTACATTACCTTAGTCTTACGTCACCGTTGTTATAGTTACCTCATTCTTGTATTACCGTCGCCTACCATAATTTGCCTTAATTAATCTTAAGAATTCTTGATATCTATCTAAAAGTTGATCTTCATATCATGAACCTGCATTCATTCCCACCCCTCCCATCCAACAACCACCCTCCTTTTAGACAACCCATCGGACACGATGCATTGCTCCCGAATACGCGGGTTCGTAGCAATATTTTTATAATTATAATTTGTCTCAATTTATTGCTTAACAATGTTAACGTTGGTTTAGAAATTTTTAGGGTAGGCGTTCAGCGTTATTTAAATGTGGATGACGAGTATATGTATAAGTTAGATGTAACGTTTTAAAGGTGTCGAAGAGACTAAGCGAGCTTTTACTTTAGAAGATTTTTGCGCAGCTGTCGTTTTCTTGTTCCATCTGCTTCTGTTGCTGCGGTTGATGATGTACTTGTCGGTCTTCTTCATCATCGTCATCGTCGTATTCGCTATCACCTTCGTCATAATCGTCGTCGTCGTCGTTGTCATCACCACCACTAACACCATTGTCATCATCACCATTATCATCATCACTACATCAGAGTCACCAACAACATCAACACACGAAGCGGCAACAACATCAACAACAACTGCTATCGACAGATCCCAAGTTACTCTCTTCTCATTGTTCGACGTAAGCTCTGCAGTTGACACTGTTGATCATGACATCATTTTGCAGCGCTTATCGATTTCCTTTGGCCTCTCTGGAAATGATTGGCTTGCTTCCTTTCTGCAGGACCGCTCCTTAATGGCCTCGACCTCTTCAGGATCCGTCAGCAGTATACCGTTTTCGTCTTTGACTTTCCTTGCCCTCAGTGCGTGTGTTCTTGTGATTTCTTTTACTCCCTCGTACACTGATCTTGTCCTGTTTCCAGTACGATTCTAGTCTTCTACGCTATTGCATATTATAATTATACCCTTCTTTATCTTCTCTTGCTTATGTGGTTAGACACCTTTAAAAGGAAGTTTAAAGATGCTTATAAATCACCATGTGCCAAACTGTTGTTGTCTAAGCTGTCGTTCAGATGCTCATACATGTAAGTGCTGTAATATGCCAATCAAATTTCTGTCCAGGGTTGTCATAGACCCTGGTCAAATCGGATCCATCCATCCATCCTTGAATGCAATATTGATGTTTGGTGCAAAAAGAACGGTTTTAAACTCTCTATAAGATGTGGAAGGCCAAGGAAGAAATGGTTGGATGAGGTACAGGAAAAGTCTGGCATGAGACTGGAGGAGCTAAGAGAGGCGACTAGGGAGAGGATCAACTGGAGAGGATACATCAGGGATATCGCCAGAGCTGCAGAAGCTGACGGCACCAGGTGACCAGGTGATAAGTAAAACTGCAGGAGTTATGTTTACTAAGACAAATAGACAAGAAGCCTGCCATTGCCTTAATTTAATTAGCCTTACATTAGTCGACTTGATAGTCTTGGTATCCACAATCCGCATGTATTGTTTGTATGTTTGCTTGTATGTGCACTTTTTAAAGCGCCACTTCAAAAAAACTACTCAGAGGCGCTCCCGAATGCAGAGCGGACACTGCATCGGAGTTTGAAGCCGAAACGCTGATCAATTGCGAGTGAAGGACTTGCCCAAGGTCCTTACGAGGTGGATTCGAACCTCGAACCTTTCGGTTTCAATGCATCGACGCAACCACTAGGCCTACACCACCGCGCCCCAAATTGGTCTACGTTCATACTCTGAATCATTAAACTCTAACCTACATCCTCATCCATCCACCCATTATGTCCTTGGTTACTGCTGCTGATGATGATAAGTTTCAAGCAAGCGAATCGCACTTGCCATCAACGTCAATATCAACATTGTCGAAAACGGTTTAAAAGGTGTCGAATGTCGACAGAGAGAGGAGAAATGCTGACCTGTGTTTCAAACACAGATGTGATGATCAAATAATAAATTTTTGACACCTTTTAAACGGCGTCAACCTATACCATATTATTTATTATTCAGCAGTTTAACGACATCTTATAGCAACAAAGGCTGTTGACGTCTTTAAAGTTATCAATGTATTTCAGTTCAGTTTTGTTTAAATGTTCCGCATTTTATGTCATTATTGTCTCTCTTTTTTTCTTCTTCTTCTTTTTTCCCTTTGATTTTCATGGCGGCAATGTTCATAGGTAATTATTCGTTTTTGGTGAATATATGTAAGGTTAATATATTTTTGTTTTAAAGGTGTCTAAGACAGTTTTACTTCAGAGGAATTTCGCTAGGCGGCAGTGTTATTTCAGTTATGGTTTTTCAGTTACAGTTTCAGTTACAGTTATCTATTTTTTTTCTAGTTACAGTTTTAGTTACAGTTAGCTACAATGAGATTTTTCAGTTTCAGTTACAGTTATTTCTTATTTTCCAGTTACAGTTTCAGTTACAGTTATTACGTGTATTTTCAAACGTCACAACTACTAAAACACTGATCAGTCACACATATTGCGCAAAGTTCCCAGAAAGTTGAATAGGAGCTCAATCTGATTTTACATATTGTCGGTTGACTTTAAGGAACACACGACGTTCCAGGTTTACACTTAATCTGTTTCGCTTTCTTGCACACAAGTCCCCAGAAACTGAGAAGACGCGCTCAACGTATGTTTGTGAAGCAGGCGCGGATACAAAGTCTTCTGCAATCATGGCCAGAGATGGATAGGAGCTCTGTCGATCCACCCAGAAGGACAGTCCATTATCTAGGTCACCGTTGAAGATGGTTGCTTCCGCCAAGTATCGATCAAGCTCCCCATCGATACCGGACGTCCTTAATGCTGAACTAAAGGAGCTTCGAGATCTGGTCCGGTTATCCTGCGATATGAAACCATGAGCAGGAAAGGAATAGGAAAGGGACAGGAACCGGAAGTGAAATGAACATAGAGAATCTAACGTGTAATAGAGTAGAATTTCCGTTCAATAAGTAAGTAAGAAAAAGCACTTGCTTTATTTTCAAGTTAACTCCTTTTGATTCTTCAGTTATACAGTTATTGTTTTTCAGTTTCTATTACAGTTTCAGTAATTCAACATTTTTCAGTTTCAGTTATAGTTAACTGACCATGATTTTTAAGTTATTCTGCTATTTCAGTTACAGTTTCAGTTAATATAAATAACACTGCTAGGCAGTCATCTTATTGGTCCACTTGCTGCTGCCGCTGCTGCTTCCACTGCAGCACTGCTGCTACGGCTGTTAATGTTGATGTCGTCGTCGTCGTCGTCACCATTATCACTATCACAACCTCATAATCATCGATATGTCACAGACAACATCATCAAAAAGAATACTATTATAAGGCCATTTTTGGAGCGCTCCTGAGTAGTAACCTTGAAGGAGCGCTATATCAAATTCTCAGTAAATAAATAATAAAATCAATTTATAATTAGGAATTTGTTTAAATTATTAAAAATCCATCACAGCATATAAATTTTTATTTCAATTTAATTCTCGTTTAAGTACACTCAGAAAAAGTGTCAAACTGTATTAGAAGTGAATTTTAATTTTGTTGTTCTATATGTGGATCTGCAAAAATATAGCTAATGACCCATTACCATGGAAACATCCGTTCAAACTAAAACACAGAAACCAGAAAAAATCATAGAAATATAGATTTTAGAAATTGCAATTGAAGCCCTTGGTGCAATAACCAGGTAAGTGAGATTTTACAGTTTTCGGCAAATCGAGTTTGAATGTTTTTCGCTCTTCAGAAGCTTGCCGTTTCGTCCAGGAAATAGATATCGAAAAAATTAAAAAAGTATATGGTGCATCTAATCGTAACTGATGAAAAATTAAAAATCTTAAAGGCCGGCAGTTACGAATTAGTATTTTATGGGCAAATGAACAACAAACTTGGTTATTGCACTGAAACTTCCTTGCAGTTCTGAAACTGTTTTGGATGCAAGAATAACATATATCAACTAACCTGGTTATTGCATGGAAATTATAAGCGTCTTTTGTGTAGTTCTGGAATTTTTTGCATGTAAGAATCTGATAAGTGAACAAACCTTGTTATTGCATGGAAATGATAAACATTAGAGAATTGGACCAGAAGAGGGCAACGGATGAAACACTGATTTTAGAGAGAAGAAAAGGCCCCTAAATTGAAATATTCCACGAATCTTGCCTATAAATGACGTCAGGCTTACACCTAGATGAATTATTAGTAGGCTACATGCCATGTACACACGTGGTTCAGGGTCCAGGTAGCATCGCACAAAAGGAGGATTTTTTTAATACACAGTTTCTGCCCGTCACAATTGTCACTAAGTCTTGCCATTGTATACTCAATGTAGTTGTTAGTAAATTCAGATACCATTGACCACTTCGTCTAGTAGACATGCTATTCCTTTACAACCTGCTATTTTTTTTTACCTACAATGGGGACCGATGCCGGACAACTTGCAGACGTCAGTGATGACATAACAAGACCAAAGTACAACAGCCTGCACTCTGCTCAACAGTCATTGTCTTCTGACATTATTCCGCGTTTGTACAAGGTCCACGCCTACCTAGTGCTAATTACCATCCATGCACGTGTTAACTTGGGCTGCACGCTAAAGGGGTTAAGTTTCCTTCACGTGTTTCTGCTCCATTACGGTACCTGACACTGCATGGTTGTTCATGTGTCTGAATATCACTTAAGTTTACTTCACGTATTTGTTCTATTTTTTTCATCCACTATCTGTCATGTAGCTGGTTTGGTTTTTGGCACCTAGTGTTGATTGATAGTCACCAAACTTGCTGGCTTAAGGATGTGATATTGCGGACCTTCGAAAACCTTCATGACAAAACATTAATAGCCTATAATAGGCAAATAGCCTATACTATTGGAGAAAGCCTAGAATGAATGCATTGCAGGCCTATAATTATCTGGGTGCCTAAATTTGTCCTGTCGCTTCAAAAGAATACTGCAGAGGTCGTTTCTAATTACGGCACTCACTGAAATCCTAAACTTAACCGACCCTCACAACGTTTGGCATGATCCTAACCTACCCACACGACGCCGACTGAGAGGATGCAGCGAACTGTGACACTGTATCACCTTGTGCCGCCAGTTCAAGGAGCTCTATAGCGACCGTCATGACCAGCCTTCTCCACTCCGTTCTGTTCTGCATTGCATTCCTCAGTTGTTCAGATTCATTCCTGTCTTCCTGTGTATATCTTCCATCCATCTGGTCCTCGGCCGTCCTCTTCTCCTCGTACGCTCTCCACACGCCAGCATCATCACCTTCTCCAGTCCATCCGTGCGCATCACGTGACCGAAATACACCAGCTTCTGTTTGACAATCCTCTGCAACAATGTCATAGGCTATCACCTCTTAGCTGCCTCCACGATATGCCAGCAGCCTCCTACATATCCGCATTTCACACGTAGCAATGAACATTGTCATTCTTCGTCTTCGTCCACGTCTCGCTTCCATATTGCACTATGGGAAAAATCATTGCTTTTACCAGTCTCGTCTCTGTCTGTAAGCTCACATGCCTGTCCCTCCATATCTTATCCATCTCCTGCACAGCAGCTTTACCCATTGAAATTCTCCGCCTCACCTCTGTAGGCCTATCGCATCTTCCCTCTTTCTCCACCATTGAGTCCAAAAACGAGAAACTTGTCACAACCTCATTGACACTGCATACCGATACCAAAATGTATGACTAATAATATTTTAATTATTTTTATGCCAGATTATAATTATTATGCCCTAATTTCATTTCAATTATCAGTTAAAATAACAGTTTCAAAGAATTAGACCTACTCTTATGAAACACAGTGACTTGTCTTATATGCATGATCAAAATGCGTCATAGTGTCCGTCGATACGAAGCTCGTGAAATTTCGTGAAATCCTATATCGCAAACGCGAAGTGTCACAAGTCTAGACAACTGCAGCCAAAAAATAATAAAATATGCCTACCAGAGCGAGTGTTAGGCTACATTCTTCGTATAATTTTTTTTATGCTTGGAGTAAAAATATGACGACACGCTTAAATCTGACATCTTAAAGGGCGTTTGTGATACTAGGCCTACATCAAGCAGACATTAAACTTAAGAAATCAGTAGGCTATCAACTGTGTCATCTCTCAGACTAAGTAGGCCTATATGTTTAATGGGATATCGGTCCAACGATCACAGGCCCGATTAGAATACTGTTAATTCGGGAAAATGGCCCAAAACGTATAAATATAGTGGCAGAATAATGTTATTACACCCTTACTTACATTGCTATTGCATCCGATAACGTATTTTACTGGCTAATGGTTGCGTGCAAGAACCAGGTTTGTTCTCTTACTGCCCGAAAACCGCAACTGAGAGGCTACGATCTTTCGTGCAATAACCGGGTTTGTTGACTTATATCATTTATGCACGAAATGATGGCACAGGAATGCGAAAATTCCCAAAGCAGGTATGTTGAGTTGCCTGGTTATTGTCCTACCTACTCACTCAATTTTGCAGCTATCAGCTTGAAATTTACACCATAGATGCGCCTCTATGTAAGGAGCATTTAAAGCTAACTTTCACGATTTTCAGGTAAGTCGTCTTACCTGGTTATTGCACCAAGGTCCTCAATTGATTTTTGACTCTACTCCATCGACCGGTGGTCCATGGTCCGCGGACCACCACCTTGAGAACCACAGATAATTATTTTTAGATCACCACCTAGCGAATAAAATCGGCCATCTGGTGAATGAAATGGCAAATGCAATTATCCGATATTAGATGGCGTCTCAGTACAATGATGTAACACGCTTTTCAATTACAATTTTGGTTTTACAGTGCCACTTTATGTCACGGCAGGTCATTTTACGTATTGCCTATTCTACCATTGACCTGCCTTATGATCTGCTCCAAAAAATAATGTCTGGAAATTTTAACGTCTTCTGTGGTTAATTTATTCGACTTTGTATTCAATGTATTGTATAATGGACCATTTATAAAGCGCTTTATTCAGTAAAATCCATTCGGAAGCGCCATGGGCGTCCACAGGAATTTTTATAGGGGGGCGCAAACTTTTAAATAATTGTCACATGATCTAAATTTAATGGGCGGCAGTTTGAATTTCCATATTACCACGAGAGAATCCTAGGCCTATATAGCCTACCTATACGTTATGCGCCCAAAGAAAGATACATGTATATAGGTTCAACTTGTAGAACGAATCGATAATCACATTGAAAATCGCGTTGTAACAATCACAACCAAATAGGCCCTAATCTAAATTTATGTGCAACTATGCGAAAAATCCAGGGGGGCGCATTTGCGCCCCCTTACGCCCCGCTGCGGACGCCCATGGGAAGCGCTCTAAGTGTGATCGATACCAAGAGAAAAGGTAGGTTTCAAAAGAGAGAAAGTTGTGGGATGCAAAAAATGTCAGAAAGGCGGAGCCAACTCATGGTGGAAGTCCATTTCATAGCTTTTATCGATTTTGTGGGCCCAGAGAATTCTCGAAGATTTACATTTGTATCGGTCGCGCTTAAGTGTACACAATAACATTGTAACGAATGTTAACGATGATTTTAACTACCAGTTAAGATAGTGCTTTGCACAATGAAAATTAACTGACGCGCTGCAAAATTACTGAAACTGTCGCAAAAACATTTAACAGCATTACCGAAATATTTACGCAAAAATCCAAATATTAAAGCTCAATATAATTTATATTGTGGTGTGCAAGGATTCTGTGGCACCACGTAACGCCTTGACAGTGAAGTGTATGCGAAAGTAGGAATCATGGCTATTCGAATGTATCGCCAACAATCCCACTGCCAAGTAAACCAATTGGTCAGTGAACTGGTACACCTTGGTACTTCGGAGATCAGGCTACGGTTTCGAGCGAAACTTCTGATGGTCATTTAGATTTTAGACACCTTTTAAACGGTGTTACAAGACGTTATAATTACATGAGACACCCGGGCTCAAATTGTATGATCGACGTCTGTTGCATATAAAAATCATTTAATTCGCCAAATACCGATTTTTTTGAGGTGTCTATATTGCGCGCAGTAATTGCTGTCTATATGCATGGAAAGTATGAGTTCAATAATCTGAGAAGGAACCTTAACCCTCAGGCTACCAAGCTTTTTTTGTAACACTGACTACCAAGGGGGGGTGGTTACCACCCCCCCTGGATTTTGAGTTTGGTTTGAGATATCATAACTTGTAATACACCTATGGATTCAGCATTCATTTCTGCACAAAATGGTATATTTAGGTTCAAAATATATGAAAGCACCCCGAAGATATGAATTTTTTACCGTAGGCACCCGTCGATTCCACAAAATGTATACTTTTGCATAAGCAAAATATTAGATTCTGTGTGTTTTTAACATAATTTATTTAATTAAAAATAGTTTACATATAATAAAGTCAAATATTCAACTATAAAAACTAGTAATAAGTTAGTTTTAGTTACAATAAAAAGAGAAAAAACATGTATTAGCTGCTGAAAAACTTTTACGCAGACTTATCGGTTTGCGTTGTAAAAAAACCCAACATTTTCACACATTTAAATTTTTTTGAGCACTTCCGGTAATCAAATGTCAAATTATTTGGTATCACAAAATAGCCCTAAATGCCCTCTATAGAATGACATAATTTATTTCTCTTAAAAAATAAATTATGAATAATTTTTAATAGGAAAAACATAAAAAAATTTATGAAAATAAAACACCTTTATTTATATTTTAATTTATTTTGAGCACTTCCGGTTGTCCAAAGACAACTCACTGAGCATGGAAATGTAGCCCCACATTCCCTCTACAGAATGGTGTAATTGGTGTCTCTTCATGTCAAAGGACGGATAAGATACAGCCGATAATCTAAGGAGGATGGTATCCACCCCCTCTGGTGCCTCGGGTATATCGGGTATAACTTTTGAATGGTATGGTATATCATCACACATTTTAGCTCAAAATGTGTGCAAATGAATCCTCTACAGCTACCTAAAACGTCAAAATTTTATTCCTAACGAAAAAAGTTTGATTTGGAAAAAAACTAGGGGGGGGGGTGGATACCACCCCCCTGGTAGCCCGAAGGTTAATCAAGTCCTTCACTCAGAATGTCTCAGCACCTTTATTAGATAGCCTACAGGCGCTCAAAACCAGGAATATAAAATAGTAAAAAAATGATAATGACGAGAATAATACCAGTAGTAATGGTAGTTGAAATTGCAGTAGTAGTAGTAGTATTAGTAGTAGTAGTAGTAGTAGTAGTAGTAGTAGTAGTAGTAGTAGTAGTAGTAGTAGTAGTAGTGGTAGTAGTGGTAGTAGTAGTAGTAGTAGTAGTAGTAGTAGTAGTAGTAGTAGTAGTAGTAGTAGTAGTAGTAGTAGTAGTAGTAGTAGTAGTAGTAGTAGTAGTAGTACCGTAGCCGTAGTAGTAGAGCAGTAGTAGTAGCAGTAGCAGCAGTTATGCAGTAGTAGTAGAAGTAGTAGTAGAAGCAGTAGTAGTAGTAGTAGTAGTATTGATGTTACTAGAAACAGCAATTATAATTTATAGTAATAGTAAAAATTATTAAAATTAAAACAACAATAATAACAATAATTCCAGAGCAAAACCAGAAAACAATCAGCGACGCGACGTAACGTAACAAATCGTAAGCGTAAAGGCGGTCGCCATAGCAACGGTTGTCATGGAGACAGAGCTTCCTGCTCCGGCACTCGGTGTATTTATGTAGCGCCATATTCCTGGAGTTGCACTGTTGTCGTGTACATGCGGGTTGATGCGAACGACCTTCGGCTCTTGTTCCTGTTCTCTCTTCCGGTCGTTGATCACATCCGGTTTCTTTGCTATTCCATTGCGGATGAAAGGAGGAACGAATGTGGACGATTCAAATCCTGCTTTTCATAAATAAATAACAGCAATAACATCGAATTTTATCTATAGAAATTTATGTATACAGTAGGCTATACACAGGCTGACAGAGACACAGAAGGACAAAGAGACAAGAATTACATGCAGATAGAACGAGGAAAATGGACAGACAAAGACAGACTGAGACAGACAAGTATAGACAGATCGAGAGTTTAGAGACAGACGGAGAAAGACAAAGAAAGACAGAGACAGACTGAGACAGACTGAGACAGATAGAGACATACAGAGACATACAGAGACATACAGAGACATAAACAAATAGACAGAGACAGACAGAGACAAACATAGACACATAGAGATAGACAGAGACAAACAGAGTCAGACTCTGACAGACCGAGACAGACATAGGTTGACAGAGACAGACAGAGACAGACAGAGACAGTCAGAGACAGACAGAGACAGACAGAGATAGGCAGACAGACATAGACAGATACAGACTGAGGCAACAATAGAAGACATACGTCGCAGTAGTTGAACTTTTTCCGTTGTCGTTGCGATGGAGTTTTCAGCAACGACCGAATAAGTTCTGAAGGCGTCAGGTGTCGCTCTTCTCATGAAAAGACGAGTCTCAATTACACCATCGTTTCGATCCTATGAGATCAACAGATACATTGGATCATGTGATCAAAGATCCATAGGATCATAGGATCAAAAGATACATAAGATCAT
>OX243822.1:3759378-3809378 GCA_945859605.1 Lumbricus rubellus
AATCAATCAGTCAGTCAATTAATCAATCAATCAGTCAGTTAATCAATCAGTCAGTCAATCAGTCAAAGATAATAGCAATCGCCAGCACTTCCATTAACTTAGCTCATGACGGACTTAATAATTAATTAAATATTCTTGTAATAGACACGTTTGGGCAATTCGTTTCAAACACCTTTTTAAATATGCAGATAATGTGTATAAATAACAAAACTATATTTTGTGAATTTAATCTCCAGCGGGAGGCGATATGTAAAAATCATTTTGTATGGAAAGTTCTTGGAAATAGAGGCGAACATAGGGAAACACAAAACGAAATTTAATCGTAGCAAATAAATTAATTAATTAATCAATCAATCAATCAAATATTCAATCAATCAACCAACTAGCCAATGAATCAAACAATCAATCAATCAGTTTTAGAATAAAAAGCACAAACAGATTAATCACTTAATCATTAATTCATTCATTCATTCAATCATTCAGTCATCAGTCGATCAATCAATCAATTAGCCATTCGGTATTCAATGAATACTCAATTAGGCGAGCCAATCAATACGATTGTAGTTAGTCAATACATTAATTTTTACTGTTTGCGAGGATTTGTTGGTGAGAACAGTTAAATGCCAGCGCCAAGTTTAGTCGTAGTCAATCAATCAATCACTTGATTAACCAACCAACCAATCAATCAATCAAGCAAGCAATTAATCAACCAACCAATCAATCAATCAAGCAAATAATCAAGCAAGCAATCAAGCAATGAAGCAATCAGGCAATCAATCAAAGAAAATTGTAGTCATCAACACTTCTTATTCCATTAACTTAGAAGTCTTAGCTCATGCCTGACTTTATTATCACTTTTCAGAATATTCTTCTAATAGAAACGTTACGCGCATTCTTGCATACACCTTTTAAACGGGTTCTCAATGTACATAAAAGAAAACTCAAACCAGGCAAAAATACAATTCACTGAATGTGAAAAGTTCTTAAAAAATAACCATGTCGATCATGGTGTAAACAAACTTAAAAAACAACTGATTAATTAAACCAGCGGTTCCCAACCCGTGGCCCGCGGGCCAAAAGTGGCCCGCGAGACTTCACAAAATGGCCCGCGAGGCCTCAACAATTGCACTCATCTCTCAAAGCATTAACAAAAATATATGAAAAAATGACAATTTGGACAGGATAGAACATATAATCCTTTTATACTACAAATTATTATATTTTGAAGTCTATAAACATCAAACATTCTACTTTGAATTAATTATGACAATTTTTATATGCTTTTAGTTACTTAAATTTTAGCATTGTGGCCCCCTAAATGCCCTAATGTCCTTTAACTAAGAAAAAGTGGCCCTCGTGTCCTCCAACTTAGAGAAAGTGGCCCTACAGTCAAAAAAGGTTGGGAACCACTGAATTAAACAATCAATCAATCAGTCATCATTCTATATTCTTATTAATTGAATGAACGAACGCAGTATATTAACGAGAAAAGAGAAACCTCCACGTACAGCTGACGACCACGATGGAGCTGGTAGACCTTGTGGCCAGACCAGGGACGGTGACCCTGCACCTCAGCAGTCTACCATCGTCACCCGTCTCCACCTTCAAGTCCCCCGTCCATCGTAGAACCTCGTTCCGCATCAACCTCAGACCTCGAACTCCCTCTAGGCTGGACGCGTGGCCGAGGGAGAACTGGGCCGTCACATCAAGGTCATCCATGTAGAGGGTGATCTGCGGTGGAGGGTAGCCGCCCCTCGAGACGCATCCCACCGCCTGTGCAACGCCCTTGACGAACGAGATGACCTTGACCGATGATGACGATGGCGATCGGTAGGTGGCGTTGTCCGTGTACAGAATGACGTCATCGACAGCGGCTATTAATAGAATGATGACTTGTTCATTTCTTTGGTCGTGGCTGGGCTTGGAGCGCCTCTGAGTAGTTTCTTGAAGAGGCGCTATATAAATTCTAATAATGAATGAATGAATGAACTGTATTTGTCGTCTACGAACTAAATTCGTGCTGGTTTCTCAGTTTAACGTCACTGTGTGATAAAAAAAAGACCATTAGCGACGCCCTCCTCCTTTATGCTTTGGACTGGCACAGGCAGAGTTACAGTAACCATCGGCGGATTTGTACTAGCTAAATTACTAAATTTGTTGTCTAGTTGCGTCCTCTCATAGGCAAAATACTACCATTAAGAGAGGTGTCCAATTACGTTTACAGTTCTCACAGCTATTAAATAAAATTAATTACACACCTCTTTAAATAACAACATTTGGCCTATGAGAGAAAGCAGACCTGCTTTAAACATCGTCGTCGTCATCATTACCGTCGTCGTTATCATCGTTTACGCCTTCGTAGCCTTATCATCTTCTTATCGTCATAGTATTGAAAGTTACCGTCAACATCAAAAACATTATCGTCGTAATAATTATTCATTATCGTCATCATAATCATAAACGTTATCATCATCACCATCATGATAATTACTATCGTTATCATCAAAATGGTCATCGACAGAATCTATAGAACTGATAATGACCCTGACCTTATCGTGACCCTTGACCTGATCCAGTGAGACTGACCTCGTATGAATACGTAATGCATGACCTTCGCCAGAACCGATGACCTTCGACCTCTGACCTCGCACGTGTAGTTGCCACTGTCCTCCAGGAACACGTCTGTTGAAAGAAAAATTGCCTTGTAAGTCGCCACGGAAACTCTCTCCAATATTGTTTGAATGTGCATTTGTTATAGCGCCCCTTCAAGATCTCTTCTACTCAGAGGCGCTGCCGAATCCAGCGCGGACACTGCATCGGAGTTTCACGCCGAAGTGCTGAGCAATAATATTGAGAGTGAAAGAATTGCCCAAGTTCCCCACGCGGCGACTTGAGGTGGATTTGAACCTTTAACCTTCAAGCGACGACGCCAACACTACACCACCGCGCTCCACTCTCCTTTTGTCATGGCAGTGCAATGTGTAAAGAGAGTGATGACCATGCTGATACGTTGATACGGAGAGTGATAGCAGCGGCAGACAGACAGAAAAGCAGACACAAACATAAATACAGACAGCCAAACAGGCAAACAGGCAGACAGACAAACAAACAGAAGGGCACACAGACAGACAAACATGTAGGCAGATGGAAAAGACACACAGACAGACAGAAAACAGACAAGAAGACAGAGAGACAGACAAAGAGACAGACACACAAGAAGACAGATATACAATGATGCAGCCAGACAAACAGTCATACTGAAAGTTCTTACTAAGCAACGTCAGCTTGAGGCAGAATCTCGGCGCTTCCTCCGTGAAAGCAACTTCGTATCTTCCGGTCGAAAGGAAAGGTTGGAAGATGTTCCCCATGATGTTCAACTGCGTCTCTTCTCCCTTCTGCGATTTCTTCCATATCACAGGATTGTCGAACATATTGAACTCATGCGAAAGGAACTCGCAATCCATTTGCACCGATTGACCCGCGTTTAGGACGTAGATCTGGCCAGGCGTTGACATAGTAACGGCTACATAGTAAAAAGATTCAGTTGTTAGTCAAGCACTAAAGGCAATCTCGTTGAACACCTTTAAAAAGTTATTAACCGATACTATAATAAATGATTGATCCGCGCTATGAACGTAGATCTGGCCCCAGGCGTTGACATAGTGACGGCTACATAGTAAAAGATTCAGTTGTTAGTGAAGCACTAAAGGCAATCTCGTTAAACACCTTTAAAAGTCATTAACCGATACTATAATATCCGAATAATCACTGTATTGACCGCGTTAAGAAGGTGAATCTGACAAGTAGACGGAGCGTTATAAATATTCTCGCTGTAAGACCTCCGAAAAATTGATGACAAGCTACATTTGACTTTTTCATGTACATATTTGTTCGTAGATGTTGCACAAAGAGATGCCCAACACACGATCAATTAGCATCTTTTTAGGAAGCAATTTAGTAGGGAACTATATTTCTGGCGGTAGCGCATAAATCAATTACCGCTCTATGAATATTGATAAACCGAGCGTCCCATTTCATCATTAGTAAATCACCGCGCTATGAATATTCAACAGTAAACGTCATGATACGTCATTAATTAAATCACCGCCTTATGAATATTCATCAGCATGCGTGCTATTTTCCCGGTTGTAAATAAACGCCGATCTTACTATAATTATTATTCCATTTTATGTTTCAAGAGTTTTAAAAACAATTATAATATGTCATAGTTATTAGTTATTATCCGAAAAATCATTACTAATTCGGTAAGTTTATTTTTTTCAGAGTATGGCGGTTCAATTGAATTTTTAACGTTTTCACAGCCACGTGCTTGATGTGCGTAAGGCTGTGGGTCTATTAATCCATCAATTAATTCATCTAATTCGTTTATTAGAAGAAGGCCTACGAAGCCTACTGACGCAACTTAAACAGTCAATTACACTGTAAAGGGCATTTACGGAAACTGTCACAATGCAAGGGTAAAATAATGCTGGTAGTATCACTAGCGTGCATAAACAGAATAGCCTATAGTATTACGCGAGATCTGCTATGACGATCTTTAATGGATAAGCCCAATGAAAAGTTATGTGGTCTAGTTTGAAGGCTATAATTATCCAAAACTAAAATGAAAGGGTGGAAAGAGCAGTGCATGTGATTAGCATGACCGTTAATGGCTTTACGCAGTCTGTCATCAGACACTTCGGCCTATTGGATTTTGTGCATGCTCTTATAAGTGGATACGATGTCACTTTAAGTTTGTATGATCATGGCAAACGAATGTTTTCCGAAATTCCATCATTATGCAATATAAGGTAACTGGCCTAGTTAGCTACACCGGTAAGCGAGAGCGGCATTCGTCTGTTGGTTGATAGAGCATTCCAGAGGGAAAGGGCAATGATGGAAAATGATCTGGTATGGGCCAAAGGGGTCTTTGATTACGGGACATACGGATCGTTGCAGTTCAAAGAGCGAAGAGGTCAGAGGGAAGCTGTAGAATGAAGAGAGTGAATGAGATCAATGTGATATTTCGGAGCAAAACCCATTTGAAAATAGGAGGTGCGAGTAAGGTTGGTAATATGCTGAGAGAAAATGAGAAATGACAAGTGAGAAAGAGTGCTTGAAAATAAGAGTAGCTATATGCCATGTACAAAATGAATAGAAGTGGCCCTAAGACAGAGAGCCCCTAGCTCGGGTACACAAAAAAGACACGGACCCAAACAGATATTTGTGATCATCTGAGTGTTCAAATAAGTGAGATCGAAACCAGGGAACAGGAGTTCCCTTCAGATCATAGGAGTATTTAAGACATTGATATCAACCAATGACAGTGTTGAATCTGGGTTAAATATGATTGCCATGCCACTTATGATATCTTTCGTATATGCATCATTTAGCTACAAATAAGATGCCTCCAAATCCTGAGCAACTCCATCCAAGTGATAATGCGGCACAGTACCACTTCTTACGTATTCACCTGCAAGTCATTCAATGGAAGTGCTTAATGACTGTGCAAGTGCTGCCAGAAGATTGGGGTTGGAAGAATGAGAAAATGCTTATAACAACACCAAATGTTTTGAAAGCTGCACCAGAAGACATATTAAATGTCATTACTTGCAACTACAAAATGTTATTAAAAATTCCATGCACCACCCTTTTTGTTCATGTGGGAAAATGTATGAGATGTGTTCTCATGCTTACAAGCAAGGTTGTGGCATGGTCTGTGACAATGCAGAACTGCTGAGCAAAAATTACACTGAGGCTGATGAAGATCCTTTTAGATAGCTATAGATGGGGGAACGGACATTTACCCCCCGGACATATTCCTCCCGGACATATTCCCCCCGGACAATTACCCCCCCCCCCGGACGTTTCCCCCCCCCCCCCGTTTTTGACTAGGACATTTACCCCCCTCCCGGACAATTTCCCCCCTCTGTACATATTATAGGTTAGTCATCATGAGGGTTGGTTAGGTTCAGGTTAGGCATCGTGAGGGTCGGTTAGGGTCAGGTTAGGCATGGTGAGGGTCAGTTAGGGTTAGTGATAGGGTTAGTGCAGTTATTCATTAACATAGGTCAGGCATCGTGAGGGTAGGTTAGGGTCAGGTTAGGCATCGTGCATCCTACATCCCTATAGATGACCTGAAAACAATAGAATGACTTGAAATTCATGATGATGCCGTAGAAACAGAATTTGTCCATGTGATCACAGTATTATACTGTGATGTAACCTTCATTTATTTTTAACGTGCATTACAAATTCTCAATTTCAAGCTTTTGCATTTATAAATTTATATTATTCAGTGATGCTTTCAGTGTGATTGATGTGAATTCTATTTAAAGAGTTGAAGAAGACCCCCAAAATTACAAAAATATAAATTATGTGTGTACTTAGTTAAGCTTAGTGCATTCGTATACTATAGACATTAACTCGATAGTGCTTCACAAGTTGTGTTCAATGTGTTCACCACCAGTCACCACACTTGTTATGAGTCTCTTTGCTAAGTTCTTGGTACCCTGTTTCTTTTCAAAATTATAACAACAATGATTCTCTGACAATATTAAGTCTATATGATAACAATTATTTGATACGTGACCTAATGAAATCGCTTTTTGACAGTTTTGTCGCGTTATATATTGGAATCGTCAAAAAACATTGGGTGGACTCACTAAAAGTGAAATAACTTTTGTGCTGTTGGAGATGTTTTGATGAAATTTGGCAGTTGTACGTAGATATGAATTTCCCTTAAGCTTGTGAAACGTGATTGAAAAATTCTCAATTCTGGCCAAGATATGGGCAAAAAACCTTAGAAAAACCTTAAAGTCGTCTCTTTTTGGTCCACCCTGTATATTAATTGTCGTCCGATTTGTGGGCATCTTCACCAGGACTTACTAGACAAAGTATGGATTAAGTTCATGTAGAGATTTGCTTGTCATTAATTTTTCCTGGGTGGCTCTGCTTGTCTGCCCGTCTAAAGGTGTTGACATAGTAACGGCTGTAACATGAGTATAATTATAAAGGATTCAGCATTGAATCAATCAAGTATTTTTAGACACCTTTACAATAATTTCAACCGTTGTTATACAACGAATACGTTTGAAAATCATCACATTACAATCGTGTACTGCATAATATCATTCCCCTTCAGCAATAATTAAACTCGGCAACAACAACAACAGTAGCAGCAGCTGCAGCAGCAGCAACAACAACTACAACAACAAAAACAACAATAATGATAAAAACTGCAATAGTAAAGATAATAATAACAGCAATAATAAAGATAATAATAACAGCAATAATAAAGATAATAATAACAGCAATAATAAAGATAATAATAGTAGGTTAGACCGGTAGAGGGTATCTGCCTGAGTATTCATTCGCCGGTCTGTCTGTCCATCTGTGTGTGCGTGTCTGTTTGTCTGTCTATATAATTATATCTGTCTGCCTATCTGCATGCGAAATACTCTGAGACGCCATGTTAATTTAATTTTGTGCCGATGGCTAGACATGGCTCTTACGCAGCGCGGCAGTGTCCATAATATGCAACCGCCGCCGTTCCGGATAGTCAATTCACTCCCTCTGATTTCTCCGGAGACGAAAGGATAATGGTCACTCAGATACTCACAAGTAGACCTTTAAACGGCGACCCATGGACCCCCTCGCCATTCTCCTGATAAAGAGGCGGGCACTAAGCTGGGGTTCGAAACCCGGCGTGTTGTCTTTGGGGAAGTCGTCTCCGCGATTTATCAAACGACCCAGATTGCGTGCGAAAAGTAACGACGCGGTTCAAGCATGGGATTTTTTCATTGGATACACTGCTAATAGTTCTTTAATAATAAAATTAATTACTTTATTGAACAATCTGGTTTGACGGACCGCAACCGGTTACAGTGCACAGTAAATTGAGCTACTGAAACAATTCACAAGATCACAAATCACAAATTACAAACTTCAATCTTAACCTGCAAAACAAGGCTGTGCATTAAGCGCATACAATAATTTCGTCCGCGGAGGCAAAACACAACGGTTAGAGAGAGTAAATAATCATTTCAGCAAGTGCTTGAAAAATTAAACACTGGAAATTAAGAACACGGGCATATTTCATAGAGGTATCTGACTACAAAGAAATTGTTGAAAATCTAACAAAATCAGTTTCTTCCTTTTCTTCTCATCCTCCGTGTTGCAAATTACTCCCAATTGGCGGACACGCAACTTTTTCTACTATAATTTATTAGCAGCACAGACGTGCTTTTCTAACTGCACAAGTCCATTTAGGACTGCTCATTATTTCTGTTGAGAACCACACGCTAGAAAAGACCTGCCTGGAAGAATAGAAATGCGGCGCGTCGTATTGCGCTGTGTTGCTTGAGTCCTAACGGACCAGCCATCGTATATTAAATACTATGCCAGAAGGAGAGAAAGAAACAGAGACAGACAGATAGACAGACAGACAGACAGGCACATACAGAAAGACAGACAGACACAAACAGGCAGACCGATACGAAACAGACATACATAAGATAGACAGACAGACGAAGACAGACGAAGACAGACGAAGACAGACGGAGAAAGGCAGACACAGACAAAGACACATACACAAATATAGACAGACAGACAGCAAGATCTTCTTCAAGGGAAGAGTAGTTTAACGATGGAAAACAGGAAGAGTGGGGTAGAGAGGGAGAGAAGGGAAGGGGAACGAATGGATGAGAACGGGAGGTGCGCATGTGAGCGTGTATTGTTGAGGAGGAGACAAAGTGGAAGAGGCAGAGGCGAAGGGAGAGGCAGAAAGGGAAATATTAGTGAAAGGGAAACGGAAAATAAATCATAGATTGCCTATAAAATCCATTTTTGTGAGTGATTGAATGCACGGGTTGACTTATTCGTTTGGTTGCATCTCAGTTTTAACTCTTTCCTGCCGGATGGGGTCACCCGTGACCCCATTAACAGCATAGGTATCAAAACAATTCCGGCTGGAATGAGTTAATTTTTGAAACGCTGATTTTCTAAACTTTTATTTCCGTATACTTTGAGTTTTAGTCAAATTAAGACCGAATAAAGTCGACATATCGATACCTTTTTAATACTAATAGTGTCGCGTATTAATTTACTTTCACAGGAATTCACATAATTAATACATCAATTTTGTAACCTCGTTTACCATTGATGCCCTTTGTGTGTGCTGCTTGCCAGAGAATTATTGTGTAGTTTTGCATAAATACTTTTAAAAACTTACTTTGCTTGTCATAAAACGTTTACATTGTATAATAGTAAGCTACTGTAGAGCCGTAGTACAATAATTATTATACCAGGTCAAAGCTCCATAATTATGATTTTTTTCACACTGAAAATGTAAATAAAAGTTCAATGATATTTCAGATAGTGATTTGTACACACCCACACGCACACACACACACACACACGCACGCGCGCACACACACACACACACACACACACACACACACTTCTCCTAGCATTGAAAACCTACTACTTTAGAGCAGACTGAGAAGTATTGTGCATTTTTTCACAATTAGCTGCATGAATGAAAGTGCGTTTACATTACGCGAACGTTTCGCCTATTTAAGGAAACCCGACAAAATCGTTTGACCCAACTTAAAAATAGTTACTGCAGCGCTTATATAACGTAGTTTTTACTAATTTCAAGGTGTCCAACTAAAAGCAATCGTACCGCGATAATTGCGCAATCTATCCGGCAAGCTCGGCGGTCATAATTCAACCTTTCAACCGCATCTGACACGTTAAGACAGATTTTTATATATGACTATATATATATGAATGGTCCATCGATTTATTCACGAATTACGAGAGCGTGGAAGCCAACACAAGAGAAAGACAGCGAGGTTGCCTTATACCCAGTTCGTGTTGATTTAAACTGGTACTGATATATTGATATCCTCACATTACTTTTGTTGTTTATTTTTAAAATGCAATGACATGTAACTGATTTGGGTACTTATGGGTTATCTACCCCGATTTATTTTGACACAGTGTCTTTTGCCATGAATCGACCAGTTTCTAATGGCTAAAGTCGCTAAACTAACAAATGTATATAAACACTTAAAACGGTCCAATATTTGGGTCGGAGCGCTTGATCAGATTTTAATCAGGATTCGGATGTTTTGAGCGTCAATTTAACACACCTCTTTTATGAGATCAGAGAACGATATATAAACATTTAAAACGGTCCAACATTTGTGTTGGAGTGCGGGCTGGTCGTCTAGCAGGGAACTTACAAGTTTGTGATAATACTAATTATTATAATAACAAGCTTATTACAATTATATAAGACACAGCAGCTTAACTGCGCCACGATTTGCACTCTGGCAGTGCCAGTAAAAAGAATGGATAAAGGAGCAGGTCATCGCTTATTATACTGTCTTGTCATCACACAGTGTCGTTAAACTATACATACATGTATACATCTAATCATTCTAATGTCATCAGTTTCTTTTCCAAGCTGTGCAAGTATTTCGCCTGTAGAAGAGATTCACCATAATTCTTTCTGAACTATACACTGTGTCCGGAAAAATTCCAAGGCTTTACGGTAAATATAAAAATAATTAGTAAACATTAATAGATTTTTAAAATTCCAGAAACAGTTTAATCCTGAAATATTATGGAACTATAATTTATGTTCGAAATGTCCGCCATTGGCTTCCACGCATGCTTCAAGACGTACACGCCACTGACTAACAGCAGCATCGACGACCAGTTGATCAAGTTCATCCCAAGCATTAACAATTTGCTCGCGGAGTTCTTCGATGTTTCTGACCTTCGTATTGTATAATTTCTCCTGCATTACTCCCCAAATTTTATAATCAAAAAAGGTTTTAAAATTTTCTAATTGATTATTATCTACTATAGTTTTTTTCATTCATATATTAGAGCCTTGGAATTTTTCCGGACACAGTGTATATACAACAGCATGCATAATTTCTGCGCTTCAGTCCGACTATAGAATCGATGCAATTCATGTGAGTGGGTCGCGGTGGTGTAGTGGTGGGTTCGGACCGTTCTGGTACTTCGGTTCCCTGGTGCCGCAGGGTCCCAGGTTCAAATCTACCTTGCAAGCCGATGTGTAGGGACCTTGATCAAGTCTTTCACTCGCAATTATTGCTCGTGCGCTTCGGCGTTAACCTCCGATGCAGTGTCCGCGCTGTAGTCAGGAGTGTCTCTGAATAGCTAGCTTAAAGAGGCGCTATCAAGGTGAGAATTGCCGGGGGCTTGGGTTTTAAACCCCTAGTCTTTCTTATCGCCCCATAGTAAAATCCGTTTTTCACACCCGAATTCCAAGTGGATCATAGAATATATTATAGTCCATCCAGTTACTTTACCACAATTCTCACGCTGTGCGATAATAGCAAATGCAAGATAAATGTGTGAAAAATATGTGAAAAAATAGAGCAATCAATCGTAATCCGTATCTGTAGCATTGTAGGCGAAAACCAGAATCTCCATAAAAATTAAATGCATGTATAACAATAATAATAATAATAATAATAATAATAATAATAATAATAATAATAATAATCATAATAATAATAATAATAATAATAATAATAATAATAATAATAATAATAATAATAATAATAATAATAATAAAACAAATAAATCAACAAAAGACATGGGACAGACCCTTGATCGATCAAGACAAGGCGATCGTGTGGTCCGCGAATAGCGACCCGCTCAACCGAGCCAGACTGGGAGCGATCTCAGCGCCACACGCCGGGGACTGGCTTTCCACCGTGCCAGTTGTTTCGTGCGGCCTAGGCCTGAGCAACGAGGCGATGCGAGTGGCGATCAACCTGTGCACTCCACATCAGTGCCAATGTGGCGAGACGGCGGATCCAGGAGGTCACCATGGGCTGGTTTGCAAGAAATCGGAAGGACGATCAAGCCGCCACTTTGCGATGAACGACATCATATGGAGATCGCTGAAAAGAGCGGACATCCCGAGCTCGAAAGAACCCCCAGGACTTCTTCGCACCGACGGTAAGAGGCCAGATGGGGCGACGCTCATACCGTGGGCTGGAGGAAAATACATCACCTGGGACGCAACCAGCATCCATACCTGCGCCGCATCCTACATAGAGAAGACAGCATCAACACCTGGGAGCGCGGCTGAACTGGCCGCCTCGCGCAAAATAACTAAATACGCAGACCTCCCTGCAACCCACAGCTTCGTTCCGATCGCGTTAGAAACATTGGGGCCAATCAACATGTCAGGCCGCGAGTTCATGGAGGAACTAGGTCGTCGGCTGACTGGCACCACGGGCGACCCTCAGGAGACGACATTTCTTTTTCAGCGCCTGTCAATCTGCACACAACGCTACAACGCAGTAGCATTTAGAGGAACTTTTATGCACGACACCGGGGACGAGGACCATGAACCATATTAAAATTATTACTCTTCGGAAGAGACGTTAGAATAGGCACTTGTCTGTTTTGCAATAAAGGAAGTTGATAATAATAATAATAATAATAATAATAATAATAATAATAATAATAATAATAATAATAATAAACAATCGTAAACTTGTATTAAAAAGCAGATGCTATAGAAAAAGCAACTAGAGTAGCCTATAATAGGGATAGTATACAAATAGTACACCATCTCTTTTCTTATTCGGTCGAATAGTTGGTCCAATCATTGTCGTCAACGATCGTTGATGTCTTAAGACGTCGTTAAACATTTGGATAAATAAAAATAGGTAATATGCCCCCCCAAACAAAAATAGCAACGACTTTTTTAGTCATAAGCTGTCGTTAAATCCTGGATTTATTGCGCGCGTCTGATTACTGTTTTTCCCAACTTCCAATCATGAACAATCGAGGATGTCGTCAACCACAACGACAGACAGACAGACAGACAGACAGACAGACAGACAGACAGACAGACAGACAGACAGACAGACAGACAGACAGACAAATGTCTAATGAAACCTCGTCGTCACAATTATATCCGTAATACGTGTTGGAAAGTGTATGCATGTACATAATTGTACCGCTTTACCGTGACATACCAGTCACATAAGCGTGACTGTCGTACACAAGTACTTATAAGCCTAAGATCTTCCTTAAAAGAGGTGTTCAATAGAATTTAACTGTTCTCTATACACCGTCGTCGTCGTCATCGTCGTCGTTGTCGTCACCATCATCGTCGTTGTTGTCGTCATCATCATCGTCGTTGTCGCCGTCATTCTCATCATCGTCGTCGTCGTCATATTCATCATCGTCGTTGCCGGCATAATTATGCAATACATGACGTCTTAGCAGTTTGGACAAGAAAAATCGATGTGTAGTTCATAATATCAGTTAGGCGATTATAATCGGCTAAATCGGGGTTCCCGTATAAAGGTCAATTGTTAAGGACGACTATTAATATTCGGTATTGCTGATAAAGGAGTCAAGCGCGACTGTCGTACACGAGTACTTATAAGCCAAAGATCTTTCTTAAAAGAGGTGTTCAATAGAATTGAACTGTTCTCATTATACATCGTCGTCGTCGTCGTCGTCATCATCATCATCATCATCATCATCATAATCATCCATTTGCTGAAAGCCCGTATGTGTCCAATGCACAAGTCAGCACCATTTTCTATAATACCATAATTATATCCTGTGCAGATATAGTTAAGCTGTTTATATTTCTAGATTGAACCAGTCCTTGATGTCATCCGTCCACTTCCTGTTTGGTCTTCCTCTTCTTCCCTTGCCGTCCATAATTCCAAGCATCAGACTTTTTAATTGTCTGTCTTGAGCGTTAGACTTTCGATTTTATATAACATGACAAAAGAGATGACAAGTATTACAGCATTTTTAATGGATGGATGGATCCGATTTGACCAGGGTCTATGACTCTATGACAACAGAGGCCGTACGTTACCCTGGACAGAAATTTGCTCGGCATATTACAGCACTAATGAGCAATTTCGGGTCTTCGAAAATTAACAGAAAATAATAACTCCAGTTAAAAGGGTGTTCAATATAGTCCGCACGCGTACGACTATATTTTATTTATTTCAATCGCGCTAAGTCTTCCGTTTCCGCTTATTGTTATTAAAAAAGTGTAAAAAATATTTGACAAAGAAATGTGTCACTAAACAGAACTGAGTATCATGAGCCGGTATGGGTTTTATGTCCGATGAATGGAAGGGGGAAAAGATAGATTTTGGGACCAGAGATGCAACTTCCACGGCATTAGCCTGTACACACACACACACACACACACGCACACGCACACGCACACGCACACGCACACACAAACACACGCACACGCACACACGCACACGCACATACACACGCACAAACGCGCGCGCGCACACACACCAGTGGCGTAGCTACCATGTCATGTGTGCAACTGTGCAATGCGTGCAAAGCACACGGGCTCACGACCTCCAGCGGCCCTCAGAGATTGTTGAATTATTAGCCTATAATCTAACCTAATTAGTAATTCACATTATTTTGTGACAGATGTAGTTTTGTGAACATACTTGCATTAGACTACTTCGCTACTTTACTGACGCCTCTCAACCGCCGTGCAAGCAGGCAGGCAGGCAGGCAGGCAGGCAGGCAGGCAGGCAGGCAGGCAGGCAGGCAGGCAGGCAGGCAGACAGGCAGGCAGGCAGGCAGGCTACTGAATTCCCTTTAACTTGTTTTTCGTCTCGAGTCATGAGGGTCAAAATTTGAGTGCGCAATTACGCTAATGTTTGTGTGAACGACAATAAATAATAGGTCCACTTCAGTTTTAAGTTGAGAACATGAAACGAATCATATCCGCATTTGATGTTTGTTCACAAGCTTTCATAGGCAAAGGTCAAAGGCGGGCCTATGCTATCGCTTAGGATAGGTTTGATCATATCCGTGTTTCTGCCAAGTTCTAGTATATTGCAATTAAATGGTAGAAACTTCATACTTGTCACAGGCATGCTCGTGTATTCCGGCAGGGGCGGATACAGAAATTTTCGAGGGGGGGACCAAAAAAAAATGATGCGAAGGCAAAACATTTTTCCATTTTGCCGGAAAAAAACTTATGACCTTTTTAGTTATTTCGTCGCAATTTCTGAGGAAAATATACCAATATACCATTGAAACCTAATGGATGGTGGGTCTTTCTTCAAACCAAATGGGAGCATTTGTGAATGGGGGCCATTGTCAGATTTGACCTCCTGGATCCGCCTCTGTATTCCGGTCATATGCTGACATCTCCCTCAATCAGAGTGAGAATTGATCGGAAGTTTGAGGTCGTTCAAGCCTCGCTAGTCTTTCTTAGGGTCACACAGTTAAGTCTTTTCACCTTTTCACTTGGACCATAATATATATATATATATATATATATATATATATATATATATCCTGATCCCCAGGTGTTTTTCAACAACACACTGCTCTCAAAAAATTAATCTTCTCGGCTCTCGCCCCAAAATCACTTAGACACCAGATTGCGTAAGTGTGGTTCAGGTTTCTAGGGAATCACGTATTGTCCCCAATTTTTGCACTTGTAAATAATATTGCTAACTTATTTTTAGGTAGTGCCTGCTAAGAAAAATTGATGATTGTATCTTTGTTGGCATGCAAATTGCAAATCATGGACCGGAATTGAGAGACGGTTGAAATGTTTTTGCTGAAAAAATTATACAAAGAAATCTCTATGATGCCATGATATTGTTTTAAGTAGGCAGCTAATAATAATAAGTTGAAAAGTGTGCAACGTGATAGATTTTAAATTCTTCTGGGAAATCACTGCAGTTAGGCCTATAACACGTTCATTTATCTGTCTCATTCATGCAGCTGCAGCATTCATGTTTTTTTTTTCTGAGTGAGTTGTGATGTTACCTGTGTTGGTTCTAAATAGCAAGAAATGCCGTAGATTAATTTTGTGATCTTGATTGCAAGAACGAATAAATACCAGCATTATAAGACTAAACAGGGGCCCATGCGGAACCTCTGCACACGGGCCCACAAAAAGCTAGCTACGCCACGCACACACACACACACACACACTTATATATTCAAACACACACTTATATATATATATATATAATATATATATATATAAGTATAATATATAATATAATATAATATAATATACATACTTACTTTCTTATATATATATATATATATATATATATATAAGTATTAATATAATTATATGAATTATAATTATGTATATTCAGGATAATCGTTGTTTCAGCAAATAAAGAGTATCAACTTCAAATAAAAAATGCTCGTGTTAGTTACTCACCGCCGATACCAGGTGGCGTACCAATCGTCGTCATAGCAACGTAGAGCAGACAGAGGAGAACGTGCGACTGTCCAAGCGGTGACAATGTCATCGTAGACGCAGGTGGAACTTTCTCCATTGCATCAAACACGCAACTGGAATAACACAGCTTCCTCCTGTATCCTCACGCCCCTTCTTTCTCTTTATTGTCCCACTTGTCCTCTACTTCCACGTTTTCTTCCTCTTCGTTTTGCTTTGTCTTCCTCTTCCTTGAGCTTCGGCAATGCTTTTCCGCCCTTTAAATATTATTGTTACTATATAATATTTTCCTCTAATTCTTATTCCACTCAATGCGGTTTGATCTTCCCTTCCTGCTTCAGTGACGTCGATCTACAATACAAACGTAATCTGCACCTAATCCAATCCAGTATATTCTATAGCGCCGCGATATCAATGCGCACAAGTCATATAGGTAACTCTCTCGCATTACACTAAAATTTTTTTATCTCAAAATAAATCTTATAATGTCTGTTACTTCAAAGTCTTTTTTTATCCGAAACGTATTGTTGACAAAAAAATGAAAAACATAACAGAAATAATCTCAACTACAAGCTTATATATAGTAGCTCTTTACTGCTGTTTAAAGGTGTCCAATAGGCATTTGTTTTAGGCTTAAAACTCCATCGTTCGAGAATGAGGAGGCAAGCGGATGTTTTATTCTCGCGAGATGGCGTTCTGTGTGATGTCTATCAAGGATTCTGTTATCAGAATCCCTACGGACAACGTTTGAGAGAAGCTACACATGCGCACTGAGAATTGGACTGATGTAGTTGGGAAGGGGGGGGGGGGGGGTAGAAGATGATAATGATTATGAAGTAGCATGTTAGTAGTAATAGAAGTGGCAGCAGCAGTAGTAGTAGCAGTTGATGCGGCTGTTGGTGTTGTTGTAGTGGTAGTGGTAGTTGGGTGGTGGCGGCGGCGGCGGTGGTGGTTGTGGTGGTGGTGATAGTAGTAGTAATTGTTGTAGTAGTAGCAGTGGTAGTTGTATCTATAGTAGCAGCAGCAGTAGCGACAGTGATAGTAGCAGTTATATAAATAGTAGTTGTTGTGGCTGTAGCTGTAGCTCAACAGAAGATGAATAGCAATTTACTGACATTTATAATATTATGCACAACGTTATTTGACACAGCCAAGCTGCGACAGCAGCTGGACACCTTTATAACGTTGACAAAATAATAATAGTAACATCATAAGCTCCAAAAAAATTAGATGCGTCGACGACACCCCCCCCCCAAAGTCCACGAGAAATCATCAGCATACGATTAGGCCAATAATTTATTATAATTATCTGAGTATTATGGTAACGGCATTTACATGCACGCACATGCGTACGTTACGGTACGTACGAACGCACGCACGTACGTACGTACGTACGTACGTACGTACGTACGTGTGTATGTATGTGTGTATGTATGTATGTATGTATGTATGTATGTATGTATGTATGTATGTATGTATGTATGTATGTATGTATGTATGTATGTATGTATGTATGTATGTATGTATGTATGTATGTATGTATGTATGTATGTATGTATGTATGTATGTATGTTTGTATAATATGTGGTTGTATGTGCACTTGCTATAGCGCCCCTTCAAGCTCTGTACTCAGAAGCGCTCCCGACTACAGCGCAGACACTGCATTGGAGCTTCACGCCGAAGCGTTGAGCAATTGCGAGTGAAGGACTTGCTCAAGGTTCCCTACGAGGCAGCTTGAGGTGGATTCGAACCTGCGACCCTCCGGTTTCAAGGCAACGAACTCCACCACGTCCCAATTAGTTGTCACTGTCTGTCGCTAAACTCTGGATCCATTCATCCATTCAGCGCGTCATCTTGAAATGACATCATCGTATTACACCAGCAATGGAATGCTCATAGTACAGATTACGGAACTGGACCGTTAAAATGTTAGATAATTTTAGATTACGTTTAACGATTTTTTTATGTCAAATGTTCTGTTAGTAAGCCTGGTTAAGATTTACGTCTTGTGTAATTTGCGTTCTTGGGAAATGTTTCAATTGCATAGCTGCTGCCTACGGTTGTAGTCTGTCAATATTATAACATATAGGAAAGTATTATAGCAAGAGCACATACAAACATATATTATACATACACATAGGCGTAGGAGACGGGGGTCCAGGGGGGCAAATGCCCCCCCAAATTTCGGGCAAGTCTGATTTTTCGGGCAACCAGACCCGGAAAAATAAAAAAGTTTTTAAACAAAATTACTTTTTTTAATTTTTCCGGGTCTTTTTGCCCGAAAAATCAGTCTTGCCCGAATAAAAAAAGGTCGTTAGACCTTTCGGGCAAAAAGTAACGGAAAATTTCAGAAGATTTCGGCCGGATGACTAAAAAAAGGTCGTCAGAATTTTCGGGCAAACGTAACGCAAATTTTTCTTAAGATTTTGGCCAGATGAAAAAAAAATTTTCGGGCAAAAGTCTCATTTTTGCCCCCCCAACGTTGAAATCTCCCCTACGCCTATGTACATACATACATACATACATATAGACATACATACATACATACATACATACATACATACACACAGATTACGGAACTGGACCGTTAAAATGTTAGATAATTTTAGATTACGTTTAACGATTTTTTTATGTCAAATAATAAATAATTTCAATTGAATTATAATTATATGAGATGCATTGCAGGCTATCTGTTCTGTTAGTAAGCCACGTTAAGATGTATGTCTTGTGTAATTTGCGTTCTTGCGAAATGTTTCAATTGCATAGCTGCTGTCTACGGTTGTAGTCTGTCAATATTATAATAGGAAAGTATTAGGCCTACTGTTGTTTTAACCATTCCAAATTCACTTCGTCGAGGCGTTACTTAACCCTCGAGTGCCCAAGGGGGGGGGGGTCCGACCGGACCCCAGGCCTGTTTTCCCCGGATAACTTTTTAAAGGCTATGAATCTGCAGAAATGCTTTTAGGTATTCCTAGACCAACCATTTGGGCATAGAATGGTATATTTTTCGTGAGTATTGTCCTACCCTGTACCCCACAACCAGAGCATATACTAAGGGTACCGCATGATATTCGGCTGATATTCATACACGCGTATAGGCTTCCTTCGGTAAATAACGCAAACAAGCATAAAATGTGTCACGAGATTTTTACACTATTATTTTACACCAGGTGGTGCAATTGTAACATATGATACATCAATCGATTGCAAATTCACTTGTGATTACATAGAACCAACTTCTGTTACGATATTCCAATCCCTTCTCAAGAAATTAGCATGAAAACGCTGGGGTCCGCGCGGACCCCCCCCTTGGGCCTTCGTGTACCAAAAATTACCTTGGGCACTCAAGTGTTAAATCTGCATTCGAAATGACAAAACAACAATTCACAATATTTACTAACCTCTAGCAATGCCTAGAAAAACAGTTGACTCCCACTACATGTAGGTCTACGCAAGAACAAAAGAGATAGCGACGACTTTTATGCGATTAGCTATTATATAATACGCGCCACGCTGTTCCCGCCGGCGGGCTACGAGCAGACGGCGCATTCTATACGCACAACTCCACACATCAACAACCATGGTAAGTATGACTTCGCAGACCAACTGCAAGAAGTCGCCAAGCTCTGTAAGTTCTTCTTGCCAGGTTATGTACCGCTTCCATTTTCATCGATAAAAATCGTCGTGTACATGTATAATACGTATGCGATAATACTATTTATCGACATCTTACCGTACCTAGTGTAATCGTTTCTTTCCAAGTTAACGCGAACTCTGACGTTTGGTAACACACCAGCACAGCATAGCGAACGACGCATGCGCATTGTCATAAAAATAACTCGGGTGTCTTCGGATGTCTTCGGGTTTCCTCGGGCGTCCAGAAGAGACCGGCCGATCAGTGTACGCTGACAGGATGGCGTGCGAAAGGGCGTCATATGTCAACGCGACAATCGCACGGCGCCGTCTGCGCACAGCGGTTTCTTTGCAATTGCCTTTGTCCAAAGTCGCGTTGCGTGTCGACGTCTTAAGGGATTGACAGCGCGTGCTGGAAACACCTGCGAGAGGACAGATTTCAATCGCCTACGACTCGCCGAACGAAGGACAGACGTCGAGTTTCAAGTATCGAGTAGAAACTAGAAACATTATATAAGCCTACTCACCTTTAAAAACTCAACCTATTCTTTGCCTTCTAATTCTCGAACCAGGCGACACCCGCCTTAACAGCCACTACACATTCTCTCTCGACCTGGGTTCTTTTTTTGTCTGCCTTTTGACAACTCTCTGAGTTGATGCAGTGTTCGTGAATAGGCTGTTGGTTTGCGTTTACCATTCAAGTAACTTTATAAATGTTGATTTCACAAAATATTAATAGGCCTATTATCGGTGAATTTGTGGTGTAGGCTATCATGTGTGTTAAGTCACAAATTTTGCAACCCATAAATTTTATAATAGGCTAATAATAGTATATTATTTTTTCTAAAAATAATAATAAATATTATTATTTGTTATGGTAATTATTATAAGTATCATCATCATTTAATAAACACAACGTTCTTACAAAACGTCACGAAATGATCTTTGTTCTGTATAGTTAGTCGTCCTCATCACAGAGCAACTGTGTGAATGTGCCTCGAAAAGCAACAGCGTTATATCTTTGAGTATAAATTGAGAGACGTTGGAAAAGGTGGGTATATTAAAAAATTATTATAAGTACTAGGCCTATTTATTAATGTTCTAGTAGCATTATAAAAGTGCAAGCAACAACGCTTGTGATAGACGAATAATTTCCGAAATAAATGCTCCGATTGCACACCTGATAAATGGTCTAAAACGACAATATATAAACTGTCAATATTGTCGCTTCATCATGGTAATGTATATACACGGTGTCCCAAGTGAAGTGAGCCCCTTTTTGTTTTGGCGATATACTTGTCAATTCTAAATGAATCTCTATAAAAGTTTAGAGAATGTAAGAGGGATCAATTATCAATGTTTCCTGAAAATTTTATCCAATTCTACGAACAGAGTCCGAAGTTAAGCATGTTTAAATTTGGTCAACGAAAATTTTAAGTTTCCAACATGTAAAAGATAGGAAATTAGCGTTAGCGTTGTTCTTCAAAGCTGCTGTTCAAAATGTCCTCCGTTAGCTCGAATGCATGCTCTAAGGCGCTTTCGCCATTCATTGATTGCATTGTCAAAAATCCTTTGATCAAAACGATTCCATTCTTCCACATTTCGCTGTTTGAAGTGGTCACTGGGCAACGTCACGTAAGCCAGTTTCATAAGGCTGCGTTGAGCCAGTTTCTGTTAGGAAATTCCTTTAAAACCTTTTGCACCGCAAGGTTTTTTTTTATTAATTTTTTTATATTAAACTCAAGTCATCTTTGCTGAAAACCATTTTTATTATTGTCCTCTGACATGAAAATGAAGGAAATACGACGTCGTATTGATTAATTTAGAAAAGTAAGGTGTGCAGTTGCAAACAACAAGTTCCTATCTTTTACATGTTGGAAACTTAAAATTTCCGTTCCCCAAATTTGAACGTGCATAACTTCGGACTATGTTGATAGAATTTGATAAAATTTTCAGGAAACATTTATAATTTATCCCTCTTTCACGCAGTAAAATGTTATAGAGTTTCATTTAGAATTAACAGATATATCGCCAAAACAAAAAGGGGCTCACTTCACTTGGGACACCGTGTATAATAGGCGTAAGCTATGAACTGCGAGAATCGTTGAAAATAATTTCGGTATAATAGCCTACGTCAACGGCCGTTGTTGACAGAAGATGTCGCTTTCCAAAGTACAAAATTTGGCTTATTAAGACACCTTTAAGATGGTTGTTATTGATGTTATATGAACCCGTCATTAGCACAAAACACTATTAAGTCCGCTTTTAGAAAGTAAATTTGTAATACTCGATGCTAGTCTACAGACCGAATGCTGTAAGCGTTCGTGTAAAAACAACTAGAGCATAAAAACAGCCCGAAGATTTCAGGGTTTCTATATTGAAACAGGACCTGCATAGACGAAAGACCCATTTCAACAGCAGCAGATATTATAATACAAATACTCTGCTAGTCATAAAAGAACCATGCATTTATTGAAAGGTAATAAACTGAGTGTGCGACCTGGTGGCATAAGTCTTAAACGCGTCGGCTCACGGAGCGTGAGGTTGCGGGTTCGACTCCGGGTAACGACCTTGGGCAAGTTGTTTACGCACACGTGCCTCTGTCACCAAGCAGTATAATTTGGTACCGGCGTAAGCTGGGAAGTAAACGGCAAGTCCTGCGATACACTGGCCCCGTGTCCAGGACCTCGGGATTCGTCCATTGCCGGCTCAAGGGCCTAGAAAAGGAGATGAGCGCCTCACCAACGGGCCTTCGGCCCTGGGATGTCTTTACTTTTACTTTTAATAAACTGAGTGCTAGCGATAAAAAGGGACGATTTGCTCCAAAATAAAAAGCTGTTCTCGCAAAAAATCCACTTAATTACGCTAACAACTTCCTTTTACTGTAAAGTTTCTGATAAATATGATTTGTTTGGGCTTACGGTCGGCTCTAAGTCTTAATCTGTTCCGCATCACGCCCGTAACGAACGCACGTAAATATCTTTTATGCATGCGAGCTTAGTTATGGCCGCTTAAATTTCGGGGAAACCCAGTGCCATGATTCGTCTGGCGCAAGTTACGTCCATAGTAATTATTCCGCTTGCAGTGATCGCTCCATGCATACCGCGAAAGGCTAAGGGTTATGTCGGGAATAGTAGGCCTACATCGGGATTAGATTTTACACCCCGAGTATATAGCTTAAGCCAGTCTCATGCATTTAGGCTCAGGACGACATTATTTTTGTCTAAAAAAATTATATTCACATCACATCTGATTTAACCTAAGGTGTTTCATACTGCAACCTTTGGTGAATTGTATTGTATTCAAGTTCGATGAACCTTTAAGTAATATAAAAAAATATAGCATTAACAATATTTTATAATATAATCAGAAGTATGAAAATTGTATAATGTGTGTGTGTGTGTGTGTGTGTGTGTTTGTGTGTGAAACTAACTTTCATAGGCCTACTTACAATTTTGAAAAGTAAGCTAACATTACAGCAATAAAATACAATAAAAATAATATAACAACAAAGCAACAACAATAGCAAATATAACAACAACAATTCCTCGACTAAACAATTAATCACCTTTAATAAATCACCGTTTACAAATGAATTCATAAAATGGATCCAAATTAACTTTATCGCATTACAACAGAATCCAAATTAATAAAACAGATCTTGAAACGGATACAGAGGTATCAGAGTAATATGTTTTTTAAAGAATAATTACTTCAAATAAAAATGAAATTGTGACAATTAGAATTTTTAAATATTCCTAACTGTCGTTGGTTAATTGTTAGATTACACTTGCACACCAACATTCATGAACAATCACCATCGAACTTAAACTTGCCTACCCACATTTGCTAACAACCATCACACAATTAAAACTGTCCTACCCATAGTTGGGTAAACCACCATCCCAATTAAACATTCCCACCCATTTTCATGACAACCACCATGTAAATTAAATTTTTCATGTACCAATCAAACTTGCCTAGTGCCTACCAAAGTTCACGTAAAATCATTTTAAAATTTCCTAAACCCACATTTATCTATAACCCCATCAAAATGAAACTGGACTATTCATATTTAAGTTTCGCCTATACCCGTATTTAAGCACAAAGACTACAAACCCATTCCAGACAAAACCTGTTCACAATTTACCTACTACCCAATAGGTGGGACATTCAGCAGCTGCATATGCAACCATATTTATCCTAAACGGTAAACCTATACCACAAATGGAAGCTCACTAAAAATCATCACATGACACCAATTATACACTGGTCATTATGACTGGAACCGATGCAGTTTTCCTCTCGATAACGCGACGAACGCCCAATCGCACCGGGTCCGTGAGCAACGTTTGTTAAAGACGACAGATGTGGTTGTGGACTGGGATGGATACGATGGCCGCCAGAGAAATGCCAAATGAGTCACTGACGCTTGCAATGCCAAGACTAAACTCACGATGCTCTGGGGGAGACTAAAGAAAAACAACCATGCAGTAGTATTAAAGCAGCTGTGAAGAACCACATGAAATGTTTATAATAGTATCATACACAACAGCCTGCACAGACATGCTCAACAAAACAGATACAGAATAGGTGTGCATAATTAGGCATAATACGTACACACATCGACTGTATAGAGCACAAACGTGATATGAACTCTCTAAATCGCATTGGACATATCACGTTTGTCCTCTATACAGTCGACATGCATATAAAATTAATGCAGAAGAAAAGGTTTCATTACTGTGACAGTAATGCTTTACACTTATTAACATTTGTTTAACATTGCCTTTCGTTTATATAAATAAGCTATATTATTACATCTATGCATTAAATTGCAATATTTATCCATGTTGCATTGTGCATTTGCAAATGGAGTAATAAAGGCTATACTTACTTACTTACTTATACACATATACGTACATTTATTTAGAGTATTTATATAGCGCCTCTTCCAGAAATCTACTCAGAAGCGCTCTCTGCGCTGACTAGCCGAAGTGATGTTAAATGTCATAACAACAAGAAAATTTCATCAATTAATACATTGAATACATACATACATACATACATACATACATACATACATACATACATACATACATACATAATGCGGGACAGAAAAAGTAATTTGCCGATTTCAATAGACACCCTTCAAACTGTTACGTCATATTTTATAAGTTCGAAAGTTTTTCACTAAGTGTGATATCTCGTCGGGTGTCCTATCATAAAACAGAACGCTATCAAATTTTTTACAAAACCTTAACTGCAAGTTTATTATAGGTCAATGACTCAATGCATATTTTCAGCTCACAGCTTGCGGTAGATATCGAGATATGGACATTTAAATTTCAATATGGTAGCTTACAATAAAATCCGTTTACAACTAAAGTCACCACAACTCTGATGCATGCATTTATATGCACGAGAGTTGACTATGGCAGTGCTATCTATGCGGGCTTAACCCTTTCGCGCAATAATAAATTACAACATGTACTTAATGCTGTGGCTTGCCTGATTGGCTGGTGGCATACCAAAGTTCTTACACAGTGCTACATAAAAGCTTTGCTATGTTCCGTTCATCTTTCCGAGATAATTAAGTTTCCTAGCAGGCTATGTAAAGACATTCTTCATTCTTTCTTTGCCCCATTGCTGAAAGCGTTTTAAAGCCACTCTCTTTGATTGTGGTTTAAAAACTGTGCTGTCAAGTCGGGAGCACCTCTGAGGAGTTTCTCTGCTAGTGGCGCTATAGAAATCCATTGAATACGATATAATCTTTAATCGCAATAACTTCAATCCTATGCTAATGGGTAACCAGCAGGCAAAAAGTTGTCGGGCAACACAAACAACTTACTGGTTTCGTTAGACACCTTCAGAAAATACTTTTCCGATGCTATAAATAAAATTTTCTGCACCTTTCTTAAATGCTTTACACATGGGTCAGTTCCTAAATAATTCTACCGATATGATACAATATAAAATTATATCATAATAAAAATAAAAATAATTAATAATATTAATAGCACGAACGAAAGTAAAAACGGAAAATTCTGCTAATGAAATCAAAAATCAAATTATTGCATCCATAAAAGAAGAAAAAATTACAGTAATTACACAGTTTGACTTGCTAATAATATAGCTAAGAAAGTTAGATATAAATACATGTGCAAACGAGTAGCAGTTCCAAGGAAGCAATAGGATAATGAAATCGGGAAGGGCAAGAATGACCCTAACAGAGAAGGTGAAAGGCTAAAGGCCATGGGTCAGTGACTGACCTCTTTGGTGATGCGATAGAACGCGTTGACGTAAGCTCCTCCACCCATCAATCCTTCGAAAAGGATGATCACAAAGACGATCCAGATGTTAGGAATGTATTTATAGAAGACCTGACACGTCAACAAGGAAAGGATGCCGAACTGCGAATAGAAGACCACGAAACTAGGTCAGGTCACGATAATAATAATAATGATGATAATAATAAGAATAATAATAATAATAATAACAATAATAATAATAATAATAATCATCATCATCATCATCATTATAATTTCAATTACCAAAAAATAATAAGAATTATTACTACTAATAAATTAATGAAAATAACTTTAAAAAATAACGATAATGATAATTAACTAATAATAACAATAACAATAATAAAATAATAATAATAATAATAATAATAAAATAAAATAACAATAATAATAATAATAATAGTAATAATAATAATAATAATAATAATAATAATAATAATAATAGCATAACTGCAGCCAAAACAGAGTTGAACGAGTTTGAAAAGAAATTCTTCTTTAAAATACCTTAAATACGTTATCGCTCCAACCTAAATATACTCATAAAACTATAAAGCTGACATTGACATGACAGCTAGAAAAATATGAATATTTTGCCACAAAATTATCAACAACATAATATCAACTCATCTAAAACTATTATTGAGAGAATAAGTGAATTAAGGTAATTATTATCTTATTAACAAAATTAATTTATTTTTAGTGCATCATTATTACAAATCATCTTTTTTATATTATGTCCTCATCATAAACCAACTGTTAGAATTGCATTATGACAAACAAACATTTTTCGAGGGCAGGGACCACTGTAAGTTGTCGTAGTATTATAGACCCTCGTCAAATCTGGATCCATCCATCCTGGTATTGCTGCTGTTTATTAATTGTCATGAATAGTCTTTTTCGTCATCATCGTTAATATCATCAAAATCATCGTCATTGTCATGACGATAATGATGATGAAAAAGATGATGATGATCATCGTTCTCCTCCTGCTCCTTATCATCATCGTCATCATCATAATAATCATCTTAATCATCATAATCATAAGCATCATAATCCTAATAATCATTTTAATCATCATTATAATCATCATCATAATCATCATAATCATAAGCATCATAATCATAATAATCCTAATCATCTTAATCATCATCATAATCATCCTACTAATCATAATCATAATCATCATAATCCTAATAATCATGATCATCATAATCCTCATCATAATCCTCCTAATAATCATATTATCATGAATTCATCGTAATCATAATCATCATTATCTTGACCTGCAAGACTGCGAAGATGGAAATGAACGGAATATGAACGACATTCACGGAAGATCTGGAGATGAAAACTCCGATCTGGTAGATCACTTGATACCTGCACAAACAACAGGTAAACGAAAAAAAATGTGTGGAAAGGGAAGGCACTGATCAGATAATGTAAGGAAATGCATGATACATCAAGTATTTGCACATATTGGATGGATGGATCCGATTTGACCATTATTCATTCATTCATTCATTCATTCATTCATTCGGACAGTTATATAGCGCTCCTTCAAGAAAAATCTACTCAGAGGTGCTCCAGACTCCAGCTTGCCTAGGAAGGACAGTTTTAAGTTTAGCAAGGAACGATCCTGGTAGAGTCCCAGGGTGTAGGCGCAGCTCAAAAGGAAGGCAATTACAGACCACCGGACCAACCACAGAAAAAGCTCGATTCTTCATGGTAGCAGTGCGAGCAAAAGGAACAAAGAGGACTCCCTTATCAGCAGAGCGCAGCTGACGACGTCCAGGGTCTATGACAACAGAGGCCGTTATCCTGGACAGAAATTTGCATGGCATATTACAGCACTTAATAAGCAATTTCTTAAACGTATTGAGTTTAAGATTCTAATGCTCATGCGTAATTGCCTAGCAGGCCAAGCTCCGATCTATCTTATGGAACTTTGTGTGCCTGTGCTATCCATTCCAGGCCGTAGATTCCTTCGCTCTGCAACGCATGGTGACCTGGTTGTTCCTAGGGCTTGATCTTCCACAGTGCTGCCTAGAAGTTTTGCTATGGTCGGTCCGTCTTTCTAGAATAAGTTACCTATTAGTCTCCGTAATGAACTTCTTTGTCTTTCTTTGCCCCTTTTCCGCAAGCGTTTGAAAACCATTCTCTTTGATTATGGTTTGGTGTCAGGTCGGGAGCGCCTCTGAGGAGTTCTCTTGAAGTGGCGCTATATAAATGTTCGATTACAATTTACAATTACAATTACAATTTCTTAAATCCTATATTCGTGAATATTATAATTTTTCAAGATTCAAAATATTCCTTTAAAACGGTGTCATATCTTATCAGATTCTAAGGATGTAGAGTCCACTGAGAGAAACGCATTATTATTCTCTCTTTGCATCCTTATATAGCATGAGCCAGCAACGTTTTAAAGGTGTCTAAATCAACTGCATACATACAGAGAGATGATTTACTATAATACGAATCGACGGTGCTGAGCAATTGCGAGTGAAGGACTTGTTGTTGCTCAAGATCCAAACGCGGCGACTTCAGCTGGATTCGAACCCGCAACCTTCTGGCTCTAAGGCAACGCACACACCCCTACACCACTACTGCACCCCACAAAGTTTTACGGGCACGGTGGTGCAGTGGGTGTGTTCGTGGCCTTGCAGCCGAAGGTTTGCAGGTTCGAATCCACCTCAATTCGCCGCGAAGTGACCTTGGGCAAGTCCTTTACTCGCAATTGCTCAGCGCTTCGGCGCGAAACTCTGATGCAGTGTCCGTGCTGCAGTCGGGAGCGCCTCTGAGTAGTGAGCTTGAAGGGGCGATATAACAAGTGCTCATACATACACACATAAAGGTAACGTATCGGTAACGTAATCTGACATTTATGTAGAGCCATTGCTCACCATCGGTACTGCTGCATCCTGGGAAGCCAGGCATTTGCAAAGTAGAGCAGTTCAAACTAGAACCAAAAAACAGATCAATTAAATAAGTCAATAATAATTAATTAAGTGAATAATAATTAATTAAGTGAATAATAATTAATTAAGTGAATAATAATTAATTAAGTGAATAATAATTAATTAAGTGAATAATAATTAATTAAGTGAATAATAATTAATTAAGTCAATAATAATTAATTAAGTCAATAATAATTAATTAAGTGAATAATAATTAATTCCTTATCAGTCATTGTTTATCAATCAATCATTTCTTCAGTCAAACAGTCAATCAATCTTTCAATCATCATTCCAACAGTGTAAATGACTGCACTTCTATCATTTCATATGAGCAAAATACAATAGATGAAAATAAAGTAAAATATAAATTAAATTACATTCAAATTAAATTTAAAATTAAAATTAGATTGAAATAAAAAATAATTCTGTATCAATAAAATGAAAACTTGCACCGTACCATACAACTGAAAGTTCTTATTTTGGTACTCAAGTCTTAATTGGGTCTTGCTCCGAACTGAAGTAGCTACAGTTTAACATTCATAATCTCATTACATTTAAATTAAATTTAAATTAAGTCAAAATAATTTGATACCAATAAAATGAAAATGTGCACTCCACCAGAAAGAAGGTCACTGCAGTAAAACCTTAATCCATCCCCTCATCAAAAGTTCGTAAATAAGTAAGTAAGTATGAATGAAGGTTATAAAACGTACCAGACCCTGGTTGATGAAGTACTCAGCAAAGTAAACCAACATCAAAGGAATCATTAACTTGAGTAAGGGCTGCAGACAAAATAAATACAAAACATTTAATTCAAATAGAAATCAGTAAATGAAAATATATAAAATATATGTGAATCATTTCGTATACTCAATATCGAAACATTTAAGGAAAATAAGTTATATAATCGACTTGAGATAAATAGAAATACGACTCACTTTAATGAGTAAGAGTCTTTGGAAACACGACATCTCGTGAGAATGCACTGGAAAGCAAAGCGAAGAAATTCACAATTTAACACGAAAAATCGGTTTCAAAAATAAAATTGAAATTACAAGAAAATGCCAAAGTAATAGGCCCAATATAAAAGAACAAAGGCAATACAAAGGTAACAGGTAATAGTTAAGTTCTAATTCTTCTTCGCGTATGCTACTGCTCCAGGTCTTGTCGGAGCGTGGACCGGGATTCGGATGAATTCGGTCAGCTGGTGGCATCCTTGGTTTCCCCGAAGGTACTCACAGGGAGGGCGCGCCTGGAATCTGGATTGACCCAGGCTTCGTGAACGCGGATGCCATCCTCCCCAAAGTTCTAATTAATTAAGTATTAATACAAACTTACACTATATAAATAGTCATGGAGCTATGGGTCAGGACTGTATCAGCTGTTAGCTTTTTCTCATTCTTTTTGCACTCTGTTTAGTGAGTCATGTTTATTCTGTTTGACTTTTGTGTGCGCAATAAACAAACAAATCAAATCAAAGTAATATCAAGATAGCAAAATGATGTTCAAACAGACCAAGGAAATAACAAGGTAACACCAAAGTAATTACCGCGATAAAAAATGACAAAGGCAAGAAGACCAAAATAACAACACCAAGTTATCAAGATCAAGGCAATACAAACTATGCAACATCCAGGTAACAGGAACAAGATAACAACACACATTCAGCCAATGCTTAACAATGTAGCTAGAGAAAGAACAAACCTTGTTGTGAGGATTCTCGCACAGCGACGTCTGGCTCGAAAAGTGTCTGGTTGTCCGTTTCTTCGTTGGCAGTGCAGCCGACAGAATGACAGTAGAGTCGATGCTGAGAATCGTTGACTGTGAGTGGCTGGACTAGAAGTAGAAAGTACCTGAAACCAGAATTAATTAAGTTAGTAATACAAGTATTAATCTGTGCAATCAGATACTTCGCCCCCTTTCTGCCACTTCGCTGCGTCCTCTTAGGTCCTCTGATCGCCTTGACCTCTTTGTCCCCCAAGTCAATCCAGATCATTTGATTACATTAGTCTTTCCCTATGGAATGGGCTTCCCCCATCAGTTCGCTCTGCCATCTTCTCTGGTAGTGTATCCTTGTCTTTCTCTCGTCAAAAAACTTGCCATTTTTCTCGGGTTTCAACGCACTGGGAGCGCTTCTGAAAGGATCTTGCTGCAAGAAGTGCTTTATAAATGGTCAGATAAGATAATATAAGATGTTAGTCTTATTATTAGGTTCTGGTTTCAGGTAATCAAAACAAAAGAATGAAGATAAATAGCAATGCCACCTACAGAGAAAGGAAATGCGCCAGCGTAACAGAAAAGGAAGATAATAATATCTAAATCTATCACAATCAAGCGAATGGCTATCAAAACACATTTTGGCTTTCTAACCATTTCAGTGGCATTTTGATCATTTTCTCCTCTCTAACCATGTTAGGAACATAAATAGCAATATTAATATTAATTTTAAAAATGCAACAATACATTACTAGTAGCACAATATACCTGCAAAACAATAGAAACAGAAGAATAGCAGTGTACACATTATTTATGATATTGCCATGGTAATCAGTGTACACAGTATTTACGATATTGCCATGGTAATCAGTGTACACAGTATTAACGATATTGCCATGGTAATCAGTGTACACAGTATTTACGATATTGCCATGGTAATCAGTGTACACAGTATTTACAATAATAATAAATGCCATGGTAATCAGTGTACACAGTACTTACGATATTGCCACATGGGTAATCAGTGTACACAGTATCTACGATATTGCCACATGGGTAATCAGTGTACACAGTATCTACGATATAGCCATGGTAATCAGTGTATACAGTATTTACGATATTGCCATGGTAATCAGTGTACACAGTATTTACGATATTGCCATGGTAATCAGCGTACACATTATTTACGATATTGCCATTGTAATCAGTGTACACAGTATTTACGATATAGCCATGGCAATCAGTGTACACAGTATTTACAATATTGCCATGGTAATCAGTGTACACAGTACTTACGATATAGCCATGGTAATCAGTGTACACAGTATTTACAATATTGCCATGGTAACCAGTGTACACAGTACTTACGATATTGCCATGGTAACTGGAATGACGAGCATTAGAAGAAGCGAGTCCCTCGGTGAAACTCCAACTGCAGTCAGACCGGCGTAGGACAACGCGCCGAACACTCCGGCACCTCCAGTTCCAGAGCTCCATGTGGAAACACAGTTCCTGCCCGAAAAGAAAACATAAGAATAATAGACAAAAAAGTAATATCATAGTCATGAACATTATTATTATTATAATTATTTGAATTATAATTATTACAACTGTTATTATCATTATTGTTGTCATTATTATTATCATCATGGTTGTTGCTAAATTATTATAACTATAAGGCCTAAAAAAAAGTGTTGTGTTTCCGGTAACAGAGCTAAAAAAAATTGGGTAGGTAGGTCGGAAAATATTTTTATTTTGTAAAATATTTTTATGCAGTGACTATCCGAAAAAGTATACCCCACTAGTCTTTTTTGCACGCTGAAACAAAGTACGTGTTCTAAGCAAGTATAAACTGCCTATTTCCCGACTGTCTGCACCTAAAACTGCTCTAGAAACAGTCCTATTAATTTCATTTTGTTGACGTCTCTTATGTTATGTCAATACAAATGTAAAAATAATATTTTTTGAAAAAGAAAAAAAAATTTAAATATTTTTTTTATAAACATTTTTTACAGAAATATTTGGGTCGCGGCCGTAAAAATGGGTCGGTCGGGTTACCGGAAACACAACACTTTTTTTTTTACGCCTAACAATAATAATTATTATTATAATAACTGAGAGGTTATTATGAGAGAGAGAAATAATAACTACTGGATTGGCGATATATATAACATGACAGAGTTGGTGAACATACTTGCCAAAATGTGACGTCAAACTGAGGAATGTAACTTCTCCGATACCTGAACCAGCGCTCGCTAAAACAACACCTGCATAGAAATTACAATAAACATTAATTAACAAGAATTAGATATTAGATAATGACTAATTAGTAATTTATACCAAACGCATGAGATGACAACAGTGCATCAAAACCAAAGACAGAGAGAGAGATATAACGAGAGAAAGAGAACAAGAGAAAGAGAGGGACAGACAAACAAAGAGACAGACAGACAAAGACAGACAGAGGGATAGGCAGAAGTGAGATACAGAGAGTGAGAGAGACAGACAGGCCACGAGAGATAGCAAACAATTGGAAACAGCCACAGGTTGATAAGCAAATGATATTTAATTATAATTGACTAACTAGAACGGAAAGAGATATATTGTGCCTCCATCCACTCCGTTCTGTACAGAAGACAATGCTATTGGTTCCATTCACAATCATACATACATACATACATACACACATGCATATTCTCCATAAATAACCACAAGACAATTATAACTGGTAGACAATACAATGCTAGGTGCCAACGGAGACAAAAGACTGACCTCCTATTGTCAGCCAGAAGTCTTGGTTTCCACCAAACGCCACCATCGGAAAACTCGCTGCGCCCAAAACAATGACGACCCAAACTTTCAAACTGTCAAAGAAAAACAAAATAGCACCAACGCTTCATATCCATGGCAATGACTGATAGCAAGGGTAATGCCAACTGCCGACAAGAGGAGGGTTCATCAACCCCCCCCCCCCCCATACCCCCCAATGTTCCCTGCTGCCATTACTCGTAAAAATTCTTTAAAAGATGCTAAGTTAACGACCCTTAGTCTCTTAAAACCTCATGAAACGCTAAAAAGTAAAATAAACAGCAGTTCGTAAAACACCTTTTTTAAGATGATCAGTTATATTACAAATAAAAGAAATGCTGTTCAGCTTATAATGGTGTTTCGCGCTAGTAGCATGATTTTCTAAATCATAATAAGTTACATTACCTGAATAACAATGATCCTCACCTGTAAGGTAAGAAGTGGATGTACATAGGAGCTGCTAACTTGGTGACTAAACCGGGCAGAATATCGGCCAAGAGAATTGCCTGCATTGACAAAAATAAATTCGTCAATCATTTAATCAATCAATCAAAAAATCAATCAGGACAATCAATTGTTCCACCAATCAATCAACACAAGAGATCAATCATCACTAGATAAGACAATCAACAACAATCAATTAATCGAAAAACAGTCAATCAGTGATTGTTTGGATCTGCCGCCTTGTTGTTTGTGTAACACCTGGAGTGTTATGTCTTTAGACTATTACACATAGTTACTGGTGAATGTTAGACACCTTTAAAAACGGTTTCAAACGATGCTATATAAATGCCGGACACAATAATTTATAAATAAGTCCAAGGTCTTATATTAGATGTTTCAGTTTAATCAGTCGCTGCAAACCAAGTCCTACTGTAGTTACATTAGACACCTTTTAAACAATTTCGACCAAGGCTATATAAACGTGGGACATAAAAATAAGACCAGTTTCTTTCAGCCTAACTGCACTGTACAGTACGATAACAAATAATTATCCTAATTCATTAACATCGCCCTCCTCCTTTATACACATGCACGCTTGGGACTGGCACTGGCACCAAAGAGTGGCAGAGCTTGAAAGGTCAATGATTGCATCATTTATCAATTAATCAATGCAATCAAGTGGATTTTAGTGAAATGTTCAATTGCAAACTTGAGTCAATTCAACTCATGGCAAAAATTTGCTCGAGATTTCTGCTACGCTCACGAGCCACCACAGCAATGAGTACACCGACCGCACACTGTCGGTGGAAGATAAGACGGTGAGGGAGAGGACTGGCCCTCATATGCCAAGGCTAAAAAAATGAAGTCTTTAAAGCAGCCATTCATTGACCGGCATTTTCAAATTCCCCCAAAATAAATAACATTGTTATTTGTTTGTATAATTATGCACTTGTTATAGCGCCCCCTCAAGCTCTCGCTACTCAGAGGCGCTCCCGAATGCAGAGCGGACACTGCATCTGAGTTTCACACCGAATCACTGAGCAATTCTGAGTGAAAGACTTCTCTAAGATCCTTACGCGGCAAGGTGGATTCGAACCTCGAACCTTCCGGCTCCAAGGTGACAAAGCCACCATTACACCACCGCGCCCCACGATCTGTTCTGCAATAATATTATACAACAACTTACATACCACTGAAGCATGAAACACACACATGAAACACAAAGGCCTACTGAAACTGAGCGAGTTTTCTATCTTTGTTTTACTAAAGATCTTACTTACACCGGTACCAATGGGATTGCAGTATTCGACTAGTTTTCCCGTTCTATTCTCAGCTGTCGTTTCGTTTGTGCCCTAAAAATCAATCAAACAATCAATCAATATTAATCAAACAATCCATTTATAAATCAATCAACAAATCATTCGATAAATCAGTCAATCAATCAATCAATCAAACCATCCATCCATACATAAATCAATCGATAAATCAATCAATAAATTACTCAACCAATAAATCGCTTCGATAAATCAATCAATCAAACAATCAAAGAATCCATACATAAATCAATCAATCAATCAACATATTGATCGATAAATCCATCAATCAAACAATCAGAATTCCTGTTCACATATCGCCCTCAAAACCGAGCATCATGTCAATCACAGAACGTCAAAAACATTTTTTTAACTTGACCAGCTTACTAAAAAAATTTTGTGAGATTAGTTTACTCCTCGCGGTCCACAACCCAACCTGGGTGTCACCCTTGACCAAGGACTTAGTTTCTCCCAACTTGTTAACTTCACCTCTCGAAGCTCTTATTCTCAGCTCTGCCAGCTCAGAGTTGTTGCTCACTCTCTTTCTCACGATGTGCTAGTTGTTTGAACCATAGTGGAGCACAATAAATGCTACGAAGGCAGAAAGTCATGTAGAGAAATACTTACGTTGGCGCCTGTTGCAGGATGGAGAATGTCGTGAGCCGCGGACAGCATAACGACGTACGCAAAGTTATTGCACAGGCCCAACAACCTATGGAGGAAATTAATATAATAATTAATTAATTATAAAAATCATAATCTACACAAAAATAATTATAATAATCATACAATCTACACAATAATAATTTTTTGGTGGGCTCTTTCGCTAACCCTTTGTCCAATTTGGAAAAGGGATAGACTTACAATAACAATGTCGTAGTAAGAATAATAAAAATAATAATATTAAATAATTAACATAATCACTATTATTATTATTATTACAATTATTATTATCATCGTCGTCGTCGTCGTCGTCATCATCATCATCATCATCATCATCATCATCATCATCATCATCATCATCATTATCATTACTAGTCGCACTGGGAGCACCTCTGAGCGGTTCACCCTATTGGAGGCACTTTAAAATGTTTAACTCTAAATACAATACAACACATATTGATCAGTGCTTCTCATTAATTTACGTAATTATTTCTTTTCATTTCTCAATGTCAGTGATGAAACAATGACCTACCAGAAACCAGCAAGATTGCGTACAATTTCTGGCGATGAATCTAAAAAAACAAAAAAACAATTACAATAATTTAATAAACTTACTTAAAAGTATAGTCATACTACATTTGAATAACAATGTCACCATGTTATTCGTTTAGTTAGATCAATAGGACTTTTACATGACCGAATCATCCCTAGGGCGGACAACCTAACTAGGAAATCGTTTTTAACGAGAATGCTTTGTCATATTTGAATATAATACCATATAAACCAAAGTGCAGCATAAATTGTTGGTCATTAAAAGAACACAATTATTATTTTAAAGACAAATTTATATTGGATTTTGGACCTAGGATTTTTTGCTATTTGAAAACATTTTGACATTGATTGGATATAGAAATTATGTACGTTTGTTTATTATACCATGTCTGTACACCAAAATGCGGATAACAATTGGTATATTAAAGAATATTCCTATCTTATCTTATCTTTTCTGGGGTGGGCGGTGAATGGATAGATAATCAGGTGGATGAATTGGTGGAAAAGGACCTGGAGTAATCTACCCTTAACCATCCAGAATTCTCCATGACTCTCCATATTCAAGCACATGCCCTACCGCTATTTTCTGATGGCCTATCTCTAATTCCATCCTAACTAAATAATATATACAACACATGTATCTTAGTTTTCTATAATATTCGAGTATACCACAAGTATACCAATAACATTTGGTTTTTGTTAAAATCTTTGTCCTAGTTAAATAGCTAAGTTCCATATTATCTCAATCGTTTCATGTTCACACCGGTCACTATTTCATTACATGTACTTGGGTAACCTTACGGAAGCGATCGATGCGGGCAACCACGCTTTGCTTGGTCTGCTCGATCTCTCGGCCGCCTTCGATACGGTCGACCATGATGTTCTGGTCGAGCGCTTGTCCAGGACGTACGGGATCCGCTCAACCCCGCTTGACTGGCTTCGCTCCTATCTCTTCAATCGCCGACAGACGGTGCTCTTCGACGGGGTCTTCTCAACCAACCGCTCTCTCTTCTGTGGCGTCCCTCAGGGCTCTGTTCTCGGCCCGCTGCTGTTTCTGCTCTACACCGCCGACGTGGGTGAGCTTGCTACAAGTCTCGGCCTAGCATCTCATTTCTATGCCAACGACTCCCAGCTCTACACGTGGGGACATCCATCAACTGTCGAGCAGCAGAGGGGAAGAATGGAGCTTGGCATTGAGCGGATTGCCGACTGGATGCGGTCGAATCGACTGCGGCTTAACCCCGAGAAGACCGACTTCCTGTGGTGTGCGACCAGAAGACGGTGTCTCCATCTCGACACCGGCGCGCTGAGTGTCTGTGGGGCCCTGATACGGCCTTCGACTTCCGTGCGCGATCTCGGCGTCCTGCTGGAGTCAGATCTGTCCATGAGGCGCCATATCGCCTGGACAGTAGGTTGTTGCTTCCGGCAGCTCCGTCTCATCAGGAGCTGCATCAAGTCCTTGCCCTTTGAGGCCGCGAGGGCGGCCGTCGCCGCTTTCGTCACTTCCAAGGTGGATCGCTGCAACAGCTTGCTTGCCGGCGCGCCTGCGTGCCTCTTGGACGGACTCCAGTCAGTGCTTAATGCCGCGGCGAGGCTAGTCTGCAACAGGAGAAAGTACGACCACGTCACGCCGCTCCTCCGTGATGTCCTCCACTGGCTGCCTGTTCCATCTCGCATCGAATTCAAGGTCTGTTTGCTCGTGTTCAAATCGCTTCACGGAGCTGCGCCCGAGTATCTGCGCGATTGCTGCATAGAGACTCATTCCTCCGCGGCTGGGCTTCGGCTCAGATCATCCGAGAGGTCTGATTTGCGTGTGCGGAGAATGAGAACGTGCTTCGGCGATCGTGCCTTCTCGGTCGCTGGTCCTCGTTGCTGGAACAGTCTTCCTCTCGCTATCCGATCAGCAGGCTCAGTGGACTCTTTTAAAGCCAGGCTAAAATCACACTTGTTCGCTAGGGCTTATCCGGTGTAGCTGGTTTTCTGTAAGGCGCCCTTGTAACGGCATGGCTGTGTTACTGCGCCATATAAATCGTCGTAATTATTATTATTATTATTATTAACCTTGATAGAGGGACTTTGGTCCCATAAGAGCATCTACATGTATTCGATTGTCTTCAGTCTGTTTAAAAATCTGTTTACTATACGATGATCTCAACCTTTGGATGACAACAAACAGACTACGAATTAATCCTTCAAAGACTCAATTGATCTGATTTGGAAGAAAACAACAACAATTACAAACGCTTGAACTTCAACTGTTATAGCGCCACTTCAAGCTCACTCTCCTCAGAGGTGCTCCCGAATGCAGAGCGGACACTGCATCGGAGTTTCACGCCAAAGCGCTGAGCAATTGTGAGTGAAGAACTTGCCCAAGGTCCTTACGCGACGAGGTGGATTCGAACCTCGAACCTTCCGGCTCCAAGGCAACGACGCCACCACCACACCACCGCGCCCCACAATTGTATTTAGAAAGTCGGAGCCTTCCTACCTTTTGTTTCCACTGGAGTCAAGGATTGCGTTGAGTTGGTTGAGGATCGCCTGTTTCTCGGCGTCAACTGTTGTGACTCGTTTGCGCCACCTGAAACATTCTCTCCTGAGACAAAACGACAGTACATGCTCAAATCGAAACCACATGACTCCAAGGTAATGCTTGCTTTTAGCATTCGAAATGATTTCACTGTAGCATCCTATAATATATACTCCGTGTTTCCAGCTCCGCGTTTTGACCGTCTTGCCGTTTCAAAACAACGCGTTCCGTTACGGATGTTTGCAGAAACTTACTTAACTGGAAGCTGGATTGATGAAAATATTTATGCCTATTGGAAGCTGGATGGATAGCAACTACTGAATGAGGCGATTGACATTAAAATTTTTGGACTCTGAAGTGAAACGATCAGTTAAACCTGGAGTATATAACATCGGATGCTACCATTGAAACCATTGAAATAATTTTGGACGCTAAAAGCAAGAATTACCGACTCCAATTTACCAACTGAGGATAAAACGATTTTCATCCCTAGTGTTCTGTACAAACACATTCACTACTTCTCTACGCTTTTTGGAACATTTGCAACAATGCCGATTTTGTGTCAAACAAATTCACTTTTTCATGTCCCACACTGCATAACTGGAAACTGTAACCAGTAGCAGTATGTCGACCGGATTGAGTGGATATCGTGTAGGGCGCTATATAAATTTGGTAAACGTGTATTTTAGTATGGTAAATTATTCGCTCATCTTCGCTCGCTGCAGCATTGTTATTTTTAATCAATCCAATTTCTAGTTTGGCGAGAATCCTTTTCATCGATCCAGCTTCCGTTTAGGCAAGAATTTGTTTGATAAATCCCGCTTCTATTTCGTGAGCAAATATTTTTCATCAGTTTAACTTTTATTTAATTTAAAATTATTGCTCGTCAATCCAGCTTCCATTTGAGCGAGATCGTTTTCATAAATCCCACTTCGGTTTTAGTAAAAAATAATTTAATCAATCCGACTTCTATTTAGAAAGAACTCTTTTCGTCAATCCGACTGGTACTCGACTAATGCTGAAACCCACGCAATGGCGAAGAATTTTCCATACTAAAATACACGTTTACCATAAATTTTTGAAATGGATGAATGAATTAAACGTCAATTACTTACTTATTTAATGATATAACAAATATTAAAATACCTACTGTTGAATAAATTGACGAATGAGAGAAGTCACGTCAAGAGAAAACCACAAACCTCGTTCGCTCTCCATTTTTTTATTTCAAAAATCTAGCAAAACAGATCCGGACGCATTTCCTTGTAACTCGTTTTTAGACAATAACTCTCTATTACTCACTGAACAAATAATACAGTAATTAATTGTAACGATTCTGAAAATGTTATCTTAGTAAATAAACAATATTATTATGGAATATCCTGTATGGGTTTTTTGAAGGTAAACACGCAGATTATATATTGTGGAAAAGATCCCGCACTTCATGACGTCATGCAAGTGAGTAAGTAGCCTCTGGTTGCATCTGACAAGCGCATACACTGCATCGTTAATAACAGGGCCGGATTAAGGCATGTTCAACATGTTCGGCCGAACAGGGGCCCCCACACTTTAGGGGGCCCCCACAAATGTGTAAAAAAAAAAAAATTTTGCAAATTTCGGCCACACGGCTATTTTCCCAAAACTTTTTGCGGATGACTAAAAAAAAAAAAAAAAAAAGGTCATCAACTTTTTTGGCGGATGAAATGGTATGATTTTCGGAAAAATTTCGGCGGATGACTAAAAAAAAAAAAAAAAAGGTCATCAACTTTTTTGGCGGATGAAATGGTATGATTTTCGGGAAAAAATTTCGGCGGATGGCTAAAAAAAAAAAAAGGTCATCAACTTTTTGGCGGATGAAATGGTATGATTTTTCTGAAAAATTTTACAAATTTTCCGCAAAAAATTTTCGAACAGGGCCCCCACAAAAATTCTCGAACAGGGCCCCGACATTGCTTAATCCGGCCCTGGTTAATAATAGGATTATTATACTCTCTGCCAAGCGTGTATGTGTATAATGTTTGTATGTGCTTGTGTGTAGGGTTGCCAGGCGTCTGGTAATGAACCGGACAGTCCCGTATTTACACAATCAGTCCAGTCAGAAATTTCAGACATTAGGCCTTAGTACCGGACATGGCGGTGTCCGGTAAATTATTATTGCGAGAAACAATTAGGCCTAAGTGTTAAGTGTAGTTTCTTGGAACCAGAAAAAAGATATCTGCTTACGAGTTTACAACGTATAGGCCTAATGGATTGTCTTGCTAAACAGAACCAAAATAATAGACCTACAGATCATGCAATTATCATCGAAATGACGGCTTCGTTAAATAAAATAATGTCATAACAGAACCAAAATAGGCCTATATAATTTTATGATGCACGGATAGCAATAGCCTAAGCCTATATCTTGTGCAACGCGGATAAAGTTGGAGGATTAATATAGAGTTCAAAATGTTGTTGAACCGAATCTCCGTATGTCTCTGTCTTTTTGTTTGTTTGTATTGTCTTTCTCTCTCTCAGCACAATCGCTCTTTCCCTCTCTGTCTGTCTATTACCCTCCTATGACCCTTGCCCTTAAACAGGGACGCTTATACAGGGTGGTCCAAAATAAACCTCACAATGATAAATTGATAGTACTTTATTCAAACCAATTCAAATATAACCGTGAAAATTCACAAAAACACAGCAATTATTTTTCTGTAACATTACATGGATGGATTTCGTTACATAAAATGTTCAATGTGTCCTCCTTGCTGCTCGACCACGCATTGAAGCCGACGACGCCATTGATCAATTGCGCGGTCAATGAAACGCTGTGACAGCTTGGTCCACTCTGTGACGATTGTTTCTTTCAGCTGATTCACTGTGGTGAAACTTCTACGACGGTATACCATCTGTTGAAGGGCGCCCCAAACAGCGTAGTCCACTGGATTCAAGTCCGGGCTGTTTGGGGCCACATGTCAGGATCAATTAAAGAAATGTTCTCACGTCGCAGACACTCCATAGTGTTCTTGTGTTAAGCGTCCCATGATCACAATCTCTTATAAACAACAACTTCTTTACCATTAACTATGATAAACAATGATGAAGTCAATAATGACGTTAGAGAAAATATTTAAATAAGTAAGAAAAATGGCATTAAACATTGAATTGTTATACATTATATCAAGAAAACTGTCACTGTGCGGTTTATTTTGGACCACCCTGTATATGTTTTGTCTGTGCTTATGAGCTTATCTGCCTCTCTATCTCTGTCTATCTCTGTCTGTCTGTGTGTGTCAATCTATAGCTCTTTCTCTATGTCTGTCTGTCTGTCTCTCTCTGTATGTCTCTTTCTGTCTCTATCCGTCTGTCTGTGTCTCTTGCTCTCTGTTTCTGTCTGTCTGTCTGTCTGTCTCTCTCTTTCTGCATATCTCTCTCACTCTGTCTGTCTGTCTGTCTGTATGTCTGTCTCTCTCACCAAATTCCTGCTGCTAAATCATTCTTTCCTCTAAGCCACTAATAACTTTTCGTCTTTTCTATCGCATTCAAATTGAGGCAATTAGCCTATTATTATACACCTCGTTTGCGTTTGAACGTAATTTATAAAAGCGATGGCCGCAGCAGGGTCAGAAATTCGATTGTTCTGGCCATGGAGGTGTTCTGCCCTATACGAAATCATACGCAATGTTTAATCTAGATCCACGTCTCATAAAATCATCATCATCATCATCATCATCATCATCATCATCATCATCATCATCATCATCATCATCATCATCATCATCATCATCATCATCATCATCATCATCATCATCATCATCATCGTCATCATCATCATCGTCATCGTCATCGTCACCACCACCACCACCACCACCACCACCACCACCACCACCACCACCACCACCACCACCACCACCACCACCACCACCACCACCACCACCACCACCACCACCACCACCACCACCATCACCACCACCACCATCACCACCACCACCACCACCACCACCACCATCATCATCAGCAGCAGCAGCATCACCATCATCACCCTCATCACCATCATTTTCATTAGATGAAGATGTCTTTCTGGTAAATGATTATTCACACTCAAAAACCGCTTCGTAGCATTTGTGAGAGGCAATTTCAAAAATCGCATACAGTTAGTATACATTTTGTTGCCTTGTATTAATTTGGCCTAAAACTAAAACCTAATGATTATAATAATTGCACATTGAAGAGTCAAATATAAGTATTAGAAAGTCGATCGCAAGAAATGGTGTTTAACGAAACCCAATGTTCGCTGCATTAAATTATTATTACTTTATTCGACAGTTCAATTATTTTTGTATTATTATTCTTTGTCAAGCTATCTTTCTCTGTCTCTACCTGCCTGCCTGTACATCTGTCTGTCTGTCTGACTGCCTGTCTGTCTGTCTGTCTGACTGCCTGCTTGTCCGTCCGTCCGTCTGTCTGTCTGTCGATCTGTCTGTCTGTCTGTCTGTCTGTCTGTCTGTCTGTCTTGCTTTGTGACAACATTTATTGACGGACTAACTAACATTTGTTTTGGACAGTGTCTAAGTATCAAACACAAAAAATCCGATCATAAATTACTCTAAATGATACGGATATCCAGCCGATCAGTTATCCTGTGCGTGTCTCTTGAAATGTGGCTATGTAAACTTAGGAGAGAGACGAGGAGGGGAAGAAGAAGGAGGAGCAGGAAGAGGAGGAGCAGGAGGAGGAGGAGGAGCAGGAGCAGGAGGAGCAGGAGGAGGAGCAGAAGGAGGAGGAGGAGGGAGAGGAGGAGGAGCAGAAGGAGGAGCAGGGAGAGGAGGAGCAGGAGGAGGAGGAGGAGCAGGAGGAGGAGGAGGAGGAGCAGAAGGAGGAGGAGGGAGAGGAGGAGTAGGTGATGAATGAGGAAAAGGAAGAGAAGGAGGAGAAGAAGAAAAGGAAGAACAGGACGAGGAGGGGGAGGAAAAGAGGAAGAAGAGTAGGAGGAAGAAGAGAAGAAGGAGGAGGAAGATAAAATGAGGAGAAGGAGAAGGAGAAAAATAAGAGGAGGATGAGGAGAAGAAAAAGGATGAGGAAGAGGTGGAGATGATGAAGACGAGGAGGAGGAAGAAAATAAGATGAGGAGGAGGATGAGGAGGAGGAAAAGGAGGAGGAGGATGAGGAGGAGTGAAGCACGAGAGAAGAAAACAAGAGCAAGGGATACGTGTGGAAAGAAGAGGAGGAGAAGGAAGACAATAGAAATAAAGAAGAACCGAAGAAGAGTCTCCTCCACAAACATTTGATCTTCATCCTTCACCGGGAGAGGGTGCGTTTTCCCTTTCCCACCGATTCACTTCTCCCTGCGAGGGATCAACGACGTCAGGGAAGATGCGTCCGACTGTAGACTGGTCATAGACGACCCCACCCCAACCCTCTCTTCACCCACCCCCAACCTTCCCGCCCCTTCCTCCTCCCCAACCACAGCCACCGACTCACCACCCTCCCTCGAGGGAAGACCAGCCCCGCCACCCTCTTCCTCTGAACCCACCCTCTGCTTTGCCCTTTTTCTCAGCCTCCTCCTCTTCTTCCTCTTCTTCTCCGTAGACGAGGCTCCCGCAGCGCTGTCCAGCGATCCTACTTCCATCTCAACGAGCTCCGCGGCCCCCACCTTGTTGGACCGGAAAGCCGCGGGCGATGGCGTCCTACCCCACCGTCGACCCGGATCGGGGGTCACCCTCTTCGCCTGGACGGGCAGGGGCTGGTGGCTGCCCCTTGGTAGATCCGTGGGTGGCGCTGGGGGAGGGACTGGCGGGGCGGCGCCCCCTTTGTTCAGATCGATGTCCTTTTCCCAGGCGAGTTGCTTCATGGCGGCCAGTAGACCACCGCTCTCTTCCGATGATGGTCCGGCTCCATTGCGTTGCTGCTGTTGTTGAAGGTCACTCTCGCCCTTTATGATGCGCTTGATTATACGAGTCGCTTTCTGTGGGTGAAAAGAAACAGCGCCGTAAGCGTAAGCGTAAACAGGCAGACGAACGGAGATTATAAATAGACAGTTAAACAGAAACACAGACACAGACAGACAGATAGACAGACAGACATAGAGATAGACAGAAAGATAGACAGAAAGATAGACAGACAGACGTAAGCTTGCATGTAGATATAGACTTTCTGTCTGTCTATCTTTCTGTCTATCTCTATGACGGACATATTATAAATTATAGAGATAGACAGGCAGATAGACAGATAAAAGACAGTCAGGAGTGCAAAAGCGTGCAGCCATGATCGTTTCATGTATTTTTAGCGTAAACTTTAAGTTTACGTACTCTAAAGTTAGACACAGGGCACCGATTTATTCACGAGCACTGCGACGTGTTGGAATTCAGAGTGATTGTTGTCAAGAGATGAGAAACGAAGAATAGCAAAGAATGACAATTTGAGGAGGACCCTAACTCTAACCCTAACCTTATATAACTCTGAGGAGTTTCTCTTTAATTGGCGCTATATAAATTTGCGATTACGATTACACACAGACGAGGGAGTGATCCCTGCTGGTAAGCTGCAGAATACTACAGCTGTAGAAAGGCTATTTATTCATTTATTTATTTATTTATTTATTTACTTACTTACTTACTTACTTACTTATTTATTTATTATTTATTTGTTCATTTATGTATTCATTCGTTTATTTATTTATTTATTCATTCATTCATTTATTTATTCATTCTTTTTTTCATTTAATTATTTGTTCATTTATTTATTCATTAATTTTTTCATTCGTTTATTTATTTATCACTCGAGTGCCCAAGGTATTTTTTGGTACACGAAGGCCCAAGGGGGGTCCGCGCGGACCCCAGCGTTTTATGTTAATATCTTGAGAAGGGATTGGAATATCGTCACAGAATTTAGTTCTATGTGATCCCAAATGAATTTCCAATCGATTGGCATATCTTATATGACAATAACACCATCTGGTGTTAAATGATAGTGTAAAATCTCGTGATACACATTTTACGCTTGCTTGCGTTATTGACCAAAGGAAGCCCAGCGTTTTCATGCCAATATCTTGAGAAGGGATTGGAATATCGTTATAGAATTTATTTCAATGTAATCCCAAATGAATTTGCAATCGATTGATGTATCTCATAGCACAATAACACCACCTGGTGTAAACTAATAGCATAAAAATCTCGTAATAGGCCTACATATGTTATGCTTGCATGCTTGCGTTATTTATCGAAGGAAAGCCTATACATGTACGTCTGGCGCGAACCCCAGCGTGTTCATGTTAATATCTTGAGAAGGGATTGGAATACCGTTATATAATTTAGTTGTAAGTAATCCCAACTAAATTTGCAATCGATTGATATATATTATATCACGATAGCACCACCTGGTATAAAATAATAGTTATTGACCAGTAACCAAGCGCTTGTATGAATATCAGCCGCATATCATGGGGTACCCTTAGTATATGCTGTGGTTGTGGGGTGCAGGGTCGGACAATACTCACGCAAAATATACCATTCTATGCCCAAATGGTTGCTCTAGGAATACCTAAAAGCATTTATGCAGATCCCTAGCCTTTAAAAAGTTATCCGGGAAAAACAGGTCTGGGGTCCGGTCGGACCCCCCCTTGGGCACTCGAGGGTTAATTATCCATCCATTCATTTATTTATTTATTCATCCATTTCATTTATTATTCAATTATTCAATTATTCATTCATTCATTCATTTATTAATTCGTTCATTTATTAATTAATTCATTTATTCATTCATTTATTTATTTATTTACTTATTTATTATTTAAGTTACCCTCCAGTTGGCGATGGCGTTCTTTCTCTGTCTGGCTCTTGTGTCGATCGATGTTTTGATGACCATCAGCCCTCTAGCGTCGGCTGTAGCACCGAACTGAACGGAGTAGTCGGCCTGGAAGCCAAGCAGCTGATCCCGAGAGAAGGTCCGCTCCAACACGATTATTATCTTCGCCCACTATAATAATACGCCATGCTTCATCACCGTCATCGTCATAATTATCGCTATCACCGTTATCGTTATTATACATGTATATATAAATATATATATATATATATATATATATATATATATATAATTATATATAGATGTATATAAATATACGTATATATACATATATATATATATGTGTATATATATATACTAGCTGTACCCAGCCACGCGTTGCTGTGGCAGAAAAGACCTCCGCCTCCCCCCCTCCCCTCCCCTCCCCCTCCCCTCCCCTCCCCCTCCCTCTCCCCTCCCCTCCCCATCCCCCTCCCCTCCCCTCCCCCTCCCCCTCCCCTCCGCTCCCTCCCCACCATCTTCGTCCCGCTCCCTCCGCTCCTTCCATTGCTGACATCGGATAGAGTCGAATAATGATTAAAGGCCGCTTCGCTTATGACGTCACAGCACGGAAGGTCATTCATGTTTCGTCTGCTGTGTTTGGGAAGGCGTTTATGAAATCTGTCAGCCGTGGTGTTTTGTTGATTTTGCAAATGGCGGTCGAACGGATTGCAAAGTTCACTTTTTGTGGAAAAGGTTGCGTTTTTTCGGGAAAAAAGCATAATTTATCACTGTTCTATTGGAATGGAAGGTGTTGTACAAGTTTCATAACAATCGGTGTGTCACTTTCGGCGTGATCATGTTCCGAACTATTGGAAATTTTCATTTATATATATATATATATATATATATATATATATACAATTATTATTAACTTCATCAGTGGCATAGACGCGCAAAGTTCTCGTGGCAATGTTCCGCGGGCTATTATAATTATCTCTTATGAATGAATATTCATGTTAGGACGAGTCAGCGTTTAAGAAAAAATGTGTTCCGGGATTAAATATAATAAAATTATTAGCATCTGATGCTTATTATGAGTATGTCCTCTGCGTTTCACGGGTGTCTAAGTGAACTTTACTTTAGAAGGATTGGGGCGAGATGGCAACATTCAACTGCGGCAACATCTGCTATGCCAATCAGTATTATTCAATCAAATACACCTGTGCTAATTTGCATAATAATTTACCTGTCGTTTCCATTCCTTCTCCGATCTTCGTATGATCTGTTCGTAAGTATGTACGAACATGGCGATCAGCATGTTCAACAGAAGGATTGGAACAAAGATGGCGAAGATGACGAACACGAACTTCGATAGGTTCGGCATTGGTGTCTGCTCGAAAGACTCGTACTACAGAAGACAGAGAAAGATGTATACAATTGTCAATCATTAATTAATTAATTATTTCGTCCGTTCGTTCGTTCATTCATTCGATCGATCGATCGTTAGTTCATTCATTCAACATTATTTTCGTTACCATTGCTCTTATTGTCATCATCATTATCATTATCATTATCATTATCACTATCATTATCATCATTATCGTTATCGTTAACGTTATCGTTATTATTGTCGTTATCGTTATCGTTATCATTATCATTATCATTATCACTATCATTATCATCATTATCGTTATCGTTAACGTTATCGTTATTATTGTCGTTATTGTTATCGTTATCATTATCGTTATCGTTATCGTTATCACTATCACTATCACTATCGTTATCGTTATCGTTATCGTTACCGTTACCATTATCATTATCATTATCGTTATCATTATCATTATTATTGATGCTGCTGGTGCTGTCGCTGTTGTTGTCGATTGTTTAGAATCTTAGAGTTGGAGTCAGTTAATCCATCCCTTCCTCCCTCCCTCTCTCCTTCCCTATCTCCGTTCTGCCTTATCTGGCTGTGACAGCCTGACAAGCCCACACTTATGTAGGAGGATGGCATATTCATGTTTATCAAAGAATATTCTTATCTTAACTTATCTTGTCTTGTCTTATCTTGTCTTGTCTTGTCTTGTCTTGTTGTATCCTATCCTATCTTATCATCAATCGCCCTAGACTAGTAGTAGCAGTAGTAGTAGTAGTAGTAGCAGCAGCAGTAGTAGTAGTAGTAGTAGTAGTAGTAGTAGTAGTAGCAGCAGTAGTAGTAGTAGTAGTAGTAGTAGTAGTAGTAGTAGTAGTAGTAGTAGTAGTAGTAGTAGTAGTAGTAGTAGTAGTAGCAGCAGCAGCAGCAGCAGCAGCAGCAGCAGCAGCAGCAGCAGCAGCAGCAGCAGCAGCAGCAGCAGCAGCAGCAGCAGCAGCAGCAGCAGCAGCAGTAGTAGTAGTAGTAGTAGTAGTAGTAGTAGTAGTAGTAGTAGTAGTAGTAGTAGTAGTAGTAGTAGTAGTAGTAGTAGTAGTAGTAGTAGTAGTAGTTGCAGTTTAATGCCACTGTGTGGTAACAAAATAATACCATTAGCGACGCCCTCCTCCTTTATTCATGCTTGGGACTTGCACTGGCAGAGTGCGACCAGCGGCGGAGTTGCCCTAGTAAATTCAGCTAAATTGATTATTAACCACGCTTTGCACTATAATTGGACTGATAATTTTTGAAACTTTGCCATGACATAGTTTTATTTGAAAACGCTTTATGGGTGTGGAAGCGGTAGCGTTTTATCCGATCGGCATATTGGTAATTTTAGATCAATTAACGACACTGTACGATAACAAAGGCCATTAGCATCGCCCTCCTTATTTATCCAGGTTTGGGACTGGCACTGGCAGAATGCGAGTAGTGGCCTAATTAATAGACTTACTCCTCTGCCATCATAACGGATTGCATACATAACAGCCTAGCGATTAGCCTACCGGATCGTCAACTCAGAGGTTGAAAGTTCAAATCCACACTATAATAGGCAGCTCAACCATAATGAATACACTGATCATACCATGCAGTCGGTGGGAAGCCCAGGCAACGACGCAGAGACCTTG
>OX243822.1:3814378-3881878 GCA_945859605.1 Lumbricus rubellus
GATGTAGATGATCATGAAGATGGCTAGATCTTTAGACAACATGCGGTAAATCATGACCACAAACGGGCCGTACAGTAGTGCGCCTCTGTGCAAAACCAAATCATTCTACTATATTTTTATTGACTGACTGCGAATGACTTGTTGATTGATTTACTGATTGATTCGTTGGGTGATTGGCTGATTGATTGATTGACTGGTCGACTGACTGACAGTAAATTTTGTGTAAGTATGGGCGTTGAAATATTATTATTTATTTCCATCTAATTACACAAGGGATATTAATTTTCGACGCAAGACTTGATTCCTGATATGTACTTGCTTACTTGCTGACTGGCTTACTGATTGAATGACGGGAGGTGATCTTTTTATGCTTATGAATGAATGAATGGATGAGTGAATGAATGAATGAATGAATGAATGAATGGATGAATGAATGAATGAGCGAATGAATGAATGAATGAATGAATGAATGAATGAATGAATGAGCGAATGAATGAATGAATGAATGAATGAATGAATGAATGAGCGAATGAATGAATGAATGAATGGATGGATGAATGAATGAATGAATGAATGAATGAATGAATGAGCGAATGAATGAATTGATTAATTAATTAGTTGATTAATTTACTAATTAATTAGTTAATTACAGAAGCGCTCCCGAATACGGACGATGATCAATTGCGAGTGAAGGACTTGCCCAAGTTCCCTACATGTATACGCGGTGACTTGAGGTGAATTCGAACCTGCAAGCATTGAGCTGCAAGGCGACGAACATGCCTCTACACCACAACGCGCCCCACAACATGACAATACATGTACATTACGCAAATAAATCATTGTCGACCAATGACACTTTACCTGGCGAAGAAGAGAAGGAAAGCCCATGAGCATGGTGCTGCGAACGCCACCAACACCCTCTCACCCGTCTCGAGGTCAAGGAACCGCATTGGGATACAGAAGATGATTAGGATGCAGGAGATGTTGAAGATGAACTTTGCTGGTGCACTCGTCTGTAGCAATATAACAGGTGTAAGAGCTCTTATACATTACAGCGTAGTATTATTATTGTAAGCGGCGGTAGTGTTTATAACTTTATATAGCGCCTTCGAAATAAAACTCGTGAGAGATGGCGTCGATCTGGCCCAAGAGGAGGACCATAGAAAATAGAGGCTTTTAAGGTAGAAAGACAGACAAAGATAGATAATAGATACAGATACAGAGACATAGAAAGACAAAGATAGATAATAGATACAGATACAGAGACATAGAAAGACAAAGATAGATAATAGATACAGATACAGAGACATAGAAAGACAAAGATAGATAATAGATACAGATACAGAGACATAGAAAGACAAAGATAGATAATAGATACAGATACAGAGACATAGAAAGACAAAGATAGATAATAGATACAGATACAGAGACATAGAAAGACAAAGATAGATAATAGATACAGATACAGAGACATAGAAAGACAAAGATAGATAATAGATACAGATACAGAGACATAGAAAGACAAAGATAGATAATAGATACAGATACAGAGACATAGAAAGACAAAGATAGATAATAGATACAGATACAGAGACATAGAAAGACAAAGATAGATAATAGATACAGATACAGAGACATAGAAAGACAAAGATAGATAATAGATACAGATACAGAGACATAGAAAGACAAAGATAGATAATAGATACAGATACAGAGACATAGAAAGACAAAGATAGATAATAGATACAGATACAGAGACATAGAAAGACAAAGATAGATAATAGATACAGATACAGAGACATAGAAAGACAAAGATAGATAATAGATACAGATACAGAGACATAGAAAGACAAAGATAGATAATAGATACAGATACAGAGACATAGAAAGACAAAGATAGATAATAGATACAGATACAGAGACATAGAAAGACAAAGATAGATAATAGATACAGATACAGAGACATAGAAAGACAAAGATAGATAATAGATACAGATACAGAGACATAGAAAGACAAAGATAGATAATAGATACAGATACAGAGACATAGAAAGACAAAGATAGATAATAGATACAGATACAGAGACATAGAAAGACAAAGATAGATAATAGATACAGATACAGAGACATAGAAAGACAAAGATAGATAATAGATACAGATACAGAGACATAGAAAGACAAAGACATAGCATGACAAAAATAGACAGGCAGACAAAATAATAATAATTATAAGCAGCAGCAGCAACAGCATCAATGACAATAGTAGTAGTAGCAGTAGAAGTAGCAGTAGTAGTAGCAGCAGTAGTAGTAGTAATTGTAGTAGTGGTAGTGGTAGCGGTAGCGGTACCAGTAGCAGCAGCAGAATCAGTAGCAGCAGCACCAGCAGCAGCACCAGCAGTAGTATAATATAGTGGTAACAATAACACTATTAACAATAACACTAACAATTATTAAAAGTATATGTACCTGATGTTTGATGAAACCTTTTACTCCTTGCGATCGTATTTCAACCAATTGCATCACTGAATTTCCGATGCAATCAACACAAACGATCGCTTCGGCAACGTAACGAACCTGCGATATGAACACAATTACAGTGACAATTATGATAACGATAACGATAATGATAAATCATACCAATAGTTGTTGTGATACGAATACCCGGATAGATATCATAGTGATAATTATAATGATAGTGATAGTGGTAGAGATAACGCTAGTGATAGTAATGGTGATAGTGGTAAAGATAGAGATAGAGATAGAGATAGTGATAACGATAATGAGAGTGATAATGACAATGACAATGTAAACGATGGTTATGGTGATACTGATACCGCTAGTGACAGTGATGGAGATATTGACAATGATAATTATTGGAAACAATTATATATAGCAAGTCGAACCTACTTCTGAAAAACATTATTAATTTTTTCTCTCTCTATCTCTCCCTATTTAGACACCTTGAAAACAGTTTTAAAAGTTGTTATGAATATCGGGTAATTTTCACTGTAGGTATTGACAATGTATCCTTTTTACTCGTCTATGAAAGTTAGACACAGTATTATCACTACGCCACTGTTCGTAATCAGACAGTGCCAGTCAAAAGATAGGATAAGCGATGAGGACGTCACTAATGATCTTTGTTGGCGCATCGTGTCGTTAGACTAAAACAACTACGTTAACGGACCATACGGTAGGTTTATAAAACATTTTGTTGAAGCTTCGCCAAAGCTGGCGATGCCAGACTAAATTGACACAGCAACGAGGAGGGCAACGTTTAATTGCCTGGCTTACTAGAATTAATCTTTTTTCGCGCGCCATGTAAGAAAATAACTAATTAATAATACAATTAAGTAGGATGTCGATGATGATAACAATAATGGAAATTGATATTAGGCCTAATATCGATTTTAAATACATTAAACAAACAATAATGATGATAAAATAATTATGATGATACTGCTGATACCAATGATAACAACGAGGACGGCGACGAAAACGACGACGACGATGATGACGATGATGACGCCGATGACAACGACGACGAAGACGACAACGACGATGATGACGATGATGATGATGACGACGACGATGACGATGATTACGACGATGATGATAACGATGGTATCTATAGATTGTTACATACAATGGTGATCGTATCGATAGGGTCTGGCTGTTGGAAGTCGAGTGAATTCGGTCGCGTATAGATGGCGACACTGAGCGTGACGAGATGAAGACTGGCCACGAGGAGTCGCTCCAGGAAACGACGCTACAAGTATAATATTATGAGATCAGAAAGAATAATTATTTCATCATTTCATGCATTGCAAAATAATGTTATTGTTACGAAATACTTTATCTTATTTTTTTATAGAAATTTAGACGAAAATTATGCTTCAAAATAGAATTAAGTTATGAATAATTATTATTCAGTCGCACAAGAATGTAAGTCATTCCAAACTGATGCTGTTATTAGTTGAGAGAGGGAGATAGACAGACAGACAGACAGACAGATGGGCGGACGGACAGACAGACAGACGGACGGACAAACAGACAGATGAACATGGAAAGACACAGACAGACAGAGGCAGAGACAGTCATACATATACACACAGATACACACAGATAGAGGGACAGAGATTCAGAGAGACAGATATACAGATACATACAAGCATGCACGCTGACATTCATACATAGATTATGCAGATAGAAACATACATTCATGAATGCACACTTGCAAGCATACGTTGCGTTGAAATATACAGTAATCACAAACAGACATAGGCAAACATACATACATACATACATACAGACAGACAGACAGACAGACAGAGGCAGACAGTTGAAAACAAGCAGACGGAAAGCTATAGGTAGATACGGACAGACTCGACATGAAGACACATCGATAGACAAAAAGGCTATGCAGATAGGCAGAAATACACACAGACAGAGACAAATAGAAAGAACTAGACATACATACATACAGACAGACAGACAGACAGACAGACAGACAGACAAAGATACAATAGGCAACAGTACTGACGCTTGCAAATCTCTTCCACTTGTCTGCCAGTAGTTGTTTGATAATTCCGTCATCCAGCATTGCGAGATGATCGTCAGAATCACCCTCAGTAATGTAGTGTAACGCTGAACTGTAATCTACAACGTACATGTACATGCAATTGCAATCGTTATCGCAACATTAACCATATTCATAATGTAAAGTAATGCATTGTCATATAATGAGATTAGTGATTTCTATAACGCGGCGCAAAGCCATGGCCATTCAGTAACATAAAATATAACCGTAATCGTCGTTCTAACAGGAAATATGTTTCTGTTGAACCTTCGCTTTCGAATTACTTTCGGCGTTCGTGCATCTATTCTATTCTTTTCTATCTTATTACATTATATTCTAATCCAATCTATTCTATTTTGTCCAATACTATAATATTCTATTGAACTCTAATCAAATCTATTCTATTATATTCTATTGTTTTCTAATCCATTATATTCTATTCTATTCTGTTGAATTCTATTCTAATCCAATATATTATATTCCATTGTATTTTATTATATTCTATTTCATGTTATTCCATTCTATTCTATTCAATTCTATTCGATATCTGCCATAATCTATTCTATCTTGTTCTATTTTACGCAGTATATGTAGTACATGTACTGTTATTATTGCATCATTTGTATTTGCGGGTTTATAAAGCACCTCTCAAAGTAGGCTACAACCAAATCAGAGAGAGGCACTACCCAGCGTTATAACTTATTGTCATAACTCGCTGTTTCAACACTGTTCAGACGGAACTTGCACACAGGGAGTACTCCTGGTTAGTTTGTATTTCGAGAGGTGCTCTAGAAGTTGTTTGAAACTGTATTGTAATGTAAGACAATGTAAGTCTCAGAGGGGGTGCTTACTTGGCTCTCCCTCAGGTCCGATCGTGTCGAGGGGAGCAAGCGGATAAACGGAACACTTGATGTTGCTGTAGCGCCAGATTTCCTACAAGCAATACGAAACTGAAACTAAAACTCTGTCAGATATTATCCTTTCTTCTTTACATCCTTCTTCCTTTTCTTCTATCTATTGCTCCCATCCTCCTAAATTCCTTACTTAGTCTAACTACATACGATATTATTAGTAAAAAATTATTGTGAATCACATGTGAAGAAAGCTAATGAATAAATGAATGAATGAATGAATGGATGGATGGATGGATGGATGGATGGATGGAAGGATGGAAGGATGAATGAATGAATGAATGAATGAGTAAATGAATTAATGAATGAACGAACAAATGAATGAATGAATGAATGAATGAATGAACGAGCGAATGAATGAATGAATGAATGAATGAATGAATGAATGAACGAGCGAATGAATGAATGAATGAATGAATGAATGAATGAATGAATGAATGAATAAACGACTGAATGAATGAGAATATGATAATATGATACTGACGTAGCACTGTAGTTCAATGATGTTATTGAAGACCTCCATTCTTCCCATCTTACTGGCCAAGGTCAGTGGGGTCAGGTGTTGATCATTGAGAACCTGAAGGTTGGCTGGACGCATCGGATGTTTTACAGCGTACGAAAAGAGATCCTGAATGACGATTGGATAGAAAAAAGTATCATGATGGTGATGACAATAACGATGAATAGAATGGGATACACTAGAGTGAAATAGAATATTGTCAATTAGAATAGAACATTATAGAATAAAATTATAGAATTGAAAATATTCTATTTGACAATAATTCTTCTCCATTCTATGCATGGAATTGAACTGAATTAGACTTAGGACTAGAATTGAATTGGATGAAATTGATTTGCATAGAATTGAGTAGAGTAGAGTAGAGGAGAGTAAAGTGGATTGGAGTAGAGTAGACTAGACTAGACTAGACTAGACTGGACTAGAATAAAGTGGAACATAGTATAATTGAATGGACTATCAGAGAGTAAAATGTATTTGAATAGAATAGAATAGAATCATCAGTATCATGTTCGGTTCAATTCACTGGTTCTGTTAAACAAATTTATAAAGTGGGCTGTTGAGTGTTGATGGTTTGCGCTTGTAGGGGGGGGGTCGGTCGACGTGAGGTCGATTATGGATCTGTATTGATTGGCGCTATATAAAAGGTTCAAGTGCGGGAAGGGACGGAGGGGAAGAGAGGATAGGACGGATGACTAGCTCTGCTGTGCGGCGTTGTGTGGGTCATTGGAAGTGTCTGTTAGTACCTGCATGGCGTTCAATATTATTATCTTTGACTGTCTCTCTCTCTGTCTCTTTGTCTCAGTTTCTGTCTCTGTCTCTCTTCTCTCTGTGTGTCTGTCTCTCTTTCTCTTTCTATCTGCGTCTATCTCTCCATCTCTATCTGTATGCCCCTCCTTTTCCCAACACAACTTTCCATCTCTTTCTCTGTAACTGTCTGTCCATTTGCTCCGTCTGTCTGTATGTCTGTCTATCTGCGTGTCTGCATCTATCTCCATGTTTCTTTCTACCCCCCTCCTTTCTCTCTACAACCCACCGCAAATTATTTTTTGTCTATGTAACTGTCTCTTTGTCTCTCTTCGAATGTCTGTCTATGTCTGTCTGTCTGTCTGCCTGTCTGTCTGTCTGCCTGTCTGTCTTTGCCTGTCCTGTGTGGCATACAAACCGCTATGTCTTACCGCCTGATTCTTGATAACCATCATGTGTAGAACGGTGTTTCCGAATGTGTCTTGTAGATTTGGATCTGCCTCATGGTCGATCAGAAAGTCGTAGATGTCCTCGTGACCGAAGCAGGCGGCAAACGCCAACGGATATTCACCGTAATAGGCGTAACCTACATGAACATGCATCTACATGTAAACATAGACAGGGCCGGATTAAGGCATGTTCAACATGTTCGGCCGAACAGGGCCCTCCACACTTTAACAAATGTGTGGAAATAATTTTTTTTAGCAAATTTCGGCTAAATGACTATTTTCCAGAAAATTTCGCCAGAGGACTAAAAAAAGGTCATCAACAGTTACTTTTTGGCGGATGAAATGGTTTGATTTTACCGAAAAATGTGAAAAAATTTACCGACAAATTTTCCGCAACAAATTCCCGAACATTGTTTAATCCGGCCCTGAACATGGAACAGTAAGCACTAAGCAATCACGCATACGTATAGTAATTGTTGTTTCCAGGGAGGTTTTTAGGGATTCGTAGAACTGCACAACTCCTTTTTTCTTTCCCATCCGCCATGGTTATAAATAATAATTTACAATCGGAGGACAATTACCATTTTTTACTAGATTTAACTGTGTGAAGGTCATTCAGGCAAAAAGCAAGGTCACACACGCAGTGTGCAAGGTCACACGAGCAGTGTGTTAGGTCACACACTCAGGTCACACACTCAGTGTGTAAGGTCACACACGCAGTGTGTAACGTCACACACTCAGTGTGAAAGATCAAAAACGCAGTGTGTAAGGTCACACACTCAGTGTGAAAGGTCACACACGCAGTGTGTAAGGTCAACCACGCAGTGTGTAAGGTCACACACTCAGTGTGAAAGGTCAAACACGCAGTGTGTAAGGTCACACACGGAGTGTGTAAGGTCACACACGCAGTGTGTAAGCTCACACACTCAGTGTGAAAGGTCACACACGCAGTGTGTAAGGTCACACACGGAGTGTGTAAGGTCACACACGCAGTGTGAAAGGTCACAGACTCAGTGTGAAAGGTCATACACTCAGGTCACACACTGAGTGTGTAAGGTCACCAACGCAGTGTGTAACGTCACACACGCATTGTGTAAGGTCACACAAGCAGTGTGAAAGGTCACACACGCAGTGTGAAAGGTAAAACACGCAATGTGTAAAGTCACACACTCAGTGTGAAAGGTCACAGACGCAGTGTGCTAGGATCACGCAGTGTGTAAGGTCATACACGCAGTGTGTAAGGTCACACACTCAGTGTGCAAGGTCACACACGCAGTGTGTAAGGTCACACACGCAGTGTGTAAGGTCACACACGCAGTGCGTAACGTCACACGCGCAGTGTGTAAGGTCACACATTCAGTGTGAAAGGTCACACACGCAGTGTGTAAGGTCACACACGGAGTGTGCAAGGTCACACACTCAGTGTGTAAGGTCACACACGGAGTGTGCAAGGTCACACACTCAGTGTCAAAGGTCACACACTCAGTGTGAAAGGTCAAACACGCAGTGTGTAAGGTCACACACGGAGTGTGTAAGGTCACACACGCAGTGTGTAAGCTCACACACTCAGTGTGAAAGGTCACACACGCAGTGTGTAAGGTCACACACGGAGTGTGTAAGGTCACACACGCAGTGTGAAAGGTCACAGACTCAGTGTGAAAGGTCATACACTCAGGTCACACACTGAGTGTGTAAGGTCACCAACGCAGTGTGTAACGTCACACACGCATTGTGTAAGGTCACACAAGCAGTGTGAAAGGTCACACACGCAGTGTGAAAGGTAAAACACGCAATGTGTAAAGTCACACACTCAGTGTGAAAGGTCACAGACGCAGTGTGCTAGGATCACGCAGTGTGTAAGGTCATACACGCAGTGTGTAAGGTCACACACTCAGTGTGCAAGGTCACACACGCAGTGTGTAAGGTCACACACGCAGTGTGTAAGGTCACACACGCAGTGCGTAACGTCACACGCGCAGTGTGTAAGGTCACACATTCAGTGTGAAAGGTCACACACGCAGTGTGTAAGGTCACACACGGAGTGTGCAAGGTCACACACTCAGTGTGTAAGGTCACACACGGAGTGTGCAAGGTCACACACTCAGTGTGTAAGGTGACACACGGAGTGTGTAAGGTCACACACGCAGTGTGTAAGGTCACACACTCAGTGTGAAAGGTCAAACACGCAATGTGTAAGGTCACACACTCAGGGTGAAAGGGCACACACTCAGTGTCAAAGGTCACACAAGCAGTGTGTAAGGTCACACACTCAGTGTGAAAAGTCACACACGCAGTGTGCAAGGTCACACACTCGGTGTGCAAGGTCGCACACGCAGTGTGTAAGGTCACACACGCAGTGTGTAAGGTCACACACGCAGTGTGTAAGGTCACACACTCAGTGTGAAAGGTCACACACGCAGTGTGTAAGGGCACACTCAGTGTGAAAAGTCACACACGCAGTGTGTAAGGTCACACACTCAGTGTAAAAGGTCACACACGCAGTGTGTAAGGTCACACACGCAGTGTGAAAGGTCATACACGCAGTGTGCAAGGTCAAACACGCAGTGTGAAAGGTCACACACGAAGTGTGTAAGGGCACACTCAGTGTGAAAGGTCACACCCTCAGTGTGTAAGGTCACACACTCAGTGTGAAAGGTCACACACGCAGTGTGTAAGGGCACACTCAGGGTGAAAGGTCACACACGCAGTGTGTAAGGGCACACTCAGTGTGAAAGGTCACACACGCAGTGTGTATGGTCACACACTCAGTGTGAAAGGTCACACACACAGTGTGTAAGGGCACATTCAGGGTGAAAGGTCACACACGCAGTGTGAAGGGTCACACACGCAGTTTGAAAGGTCAAGCACGCAGTGTGAAAGGTCAAACACGCAGTGTGTAAGGTCACACACGCAGTGTGCAAGGTCACACACGCAGTGTGCAAGGTCACACATTCAGTGTGCAAGGTCACACACGCAGTGTGTAAGGTCACACACTCAGTGTAAAAGGTCACACACGCAGTGTGTAAGGTCACACACGCAGTGTGAAAGGTCACACACGCAGTGTGCAAGGTCACACACTCAGTGTGCAAGGTCGCACGCGCAGTGTGTAAGGTCACACACTCAGTGGGAAAGGTCACACACGCAGTGTGTAAGGTCACACACGCAGTGTGAATGGTCACACACTCAGTGTTAAAGGTCACACACGCAGTGTGTAAGGTCACACACGCAGTGTGAAAGGTCACACACTCAGTGTTTAAGTTCACACACGCAGTATGTAAGGTCACACAATCAGTATGAAAGGTCAAACACGCAATGTGTAAGGTCACACACTCAGTGTGAAAGGTCACACACGCAGTGTGTAAGGTCACACACTCAGGGTGAAAGGTCACACACTCAGTGTGAAAGGTCACACACTCAGTATGAAACGTCACACACGCAGTGTTATGTCACACACGCAGTGTGAAAGGTCACACACGCAGTGTGCAAGGTCACACACTCAGTGTGAAAGGTCAAACACGCAATGTGTAAGGTCACACACTCAGGGTGAAAGGGCACACACTCAGTGTGAAAGGTCACACAAGCAGTGTGTAAGGTCACACACTCAGTGTGAAAGGTCACACACTCAGTGTGCAAGGTCACACACGCAGTGTGCAAGGTCACAAATTCAGTGTGCAAGGTCACACACGCAGTGTGTAAGGTCACACCTTCAGTGTAAAAGGTCACACACGCAGTGTGTAAGGTCACACACGCAGTGTGAAAGGTCACACACGCAGTGTGCAAGGTCACACACTCAGTGTGCAAGGTCGCACGCGCAGTGTGTAAGGTCACACACTCAGTGGGAAAAGTGACACACGCAGTGTGTAAGGTCACACACGCAGTGTGAAAGGTCACACACTCAGTGTTAAAGGTCACACACGCAGTGTGTAAGGTCACACACGCAGTGTGAAAGGTCACACACTCAGTGTTTAAGTTCACACACGCAGTATGTAAGGTCACACAATCAGTATGAAAGGTCAAACACGCAATGTGTAAGGTCACACACTCAGTGTGAAAGGTTACACACGCAGTGTGTAAGGTCACACACTCATGGTGAAAGGTCACACACTCAGTGTGAAAGGTCACGCACTCAGTGTGAAAGGTCACACACTCAGTGTTTAAGTTCACACACGCAGTGTGTAAGGTCACACACTCAGTGTGAAAGGTCACACACGCAGTGTGTAAGGGCACACTCAGTGTGAAAGGTCACACACGCAGTGTGTAAGGTCACACACTCAGTGTAAAAGGTCACACACGCAGTGTGTAAGGTCACACACGCAGTTTGAAAGGTCATACACGCAGTGTGCAAGGTCAAACACGCAGTGTGAAAGGTCACACACGAAGTGTGTAAGGGCACACTCAGTGTGAAAGGTCACACCCTCAGTGTGTAAGGTCACACACTCAGTGTGAAAGGTCACACACGCAGTGTGTAAGGGCACACTCAGTGTGAAAGGTCACACACGCAGTGTGTATGGTCACACACTCAGTGTGAAAGGTCACACACGCAGTGTGTATGGTCACACACTCAGTGTGAAAGGTCACACACACAGTGTGTAAGGGCACATTCAGGGTGAAAGGTCACACACGCAGTGTGAAGGGTCACACACGCAGTTTGAAAGGTCAGGCACGCAGTGTGAAAGGTCAAACACGCAGTGTGTAAGGTCACACACGCAGTGTGTAAGGTCACACACGCAGTGTGTAATGTCACACACGCAGTGTGTAAGGTCACACACTCAGTGTGTAAGGTCACACACGCAGTGTGTAAGGTCACACACTCAGTGTGAAAGGTCACACAAGCAGTGTGAAAGGTCACACACTCAGTGTGCAAGGTCACACACGCAGTTTGAAAGGTCACACACGCAGTGTGCAATGTCATTCAGGCAAGAAGCAAGGTCATACACGCAATGTGCATTTTCACACACGCAGTTCGCAAGATCATTTAGTATATCTGCAAAGTAACCTTTTTTGAAATGCATTTAGTTTTTAATGTAGCGTCAGCGAGAACCATCTAAAAGGTGTCTAGAATTCAGCCGCATCATGCGCTTGTTTTACTCAGGATATTAAAATGCATTCTTTACATTCGTTAACGTTAATAAATGAATTTATTTTGAATTATAGAGGCAAGCGACATTACTGTAATTTCAAAACGGTGCTGCAACATGAGATAAGTAATTCACATAATAATTTTGATATGTGGCTAATCGAAAATTTAAGTCATATTATTATGCAAGCAGTATCATGTGGACCTGTTACCATGGGAACAGCGACGCCAGCCAATGAAATCTCATCACACAGGATAACTGAAAATAGCTAGTCGAACAGGCGAAAATAAACATAATACCTCGAATAGTTTTTATGTGCACTTTCAAGCTCTCCCTACTCAGAGGCGCTTCCGACTACAGCGAGGACACTGCATCTGAGTTTCACGCCGAAGCGCTGATCAATTGCGGGTGAAGGACTTACCCAAGGTCCCTACTCGGTGACTTGAGGTGGAATCGAACCTGAAACCCTCTGGCTGCAAGGCAACGATCATACCAACTACACCACCGCTCTCCACAATGGCATGCCTATGCATGCATGGGTGCTATGTAAATCTCCATAATGAATGAAATTGAGCGTCTCACTCAAATACTGGACGCACATTATTGTGACGATTTACTCTGGGACACACAGACAGTGGTCGTCGGAGTAGTGGTGGTCCGTGTACCGGTACCGATCCGTGGAGAAGATTTCAAACTAATCTTTAATTATTAATTTATATTTGTGTTTTATTTTGAAGGTCTTCGAATTGTTGTTCCAATGTTTTCTTATGTCTGTCTTAAAATCTAGAAAAAAAATTCTCATTTTTTATTACATAAAATAAAATATTAAATATTATAAACAAAGTGTGCTTGGTGCATTAAAAAAATAGGTCTAAGCCTGTTTGGTCAGCTTTTGAAAATAAAAGATCAGCGCAGTGTGGGACACTGCGAGCAGAGTGAATGACGATTATTCTGATCTGGTCAAACGTTGGGTTTAAGTTTTAGAAACACAATTCAATGAGAATTAGGTCTAAATTGAAACAAACGTTAAATGCTGTTATAGGACTATGGTTCAATTACTGAAACAAATCAGAGGATACAAGTCTTAATATTATCCTGGTAAATCATTAACCTTTATCTTCCCAGACACAGAAATAGTCATTCTTTCACTTCTGAACTTTGTTATTATACAGTTTACCACCTAGATAGAGGCAATTAGTTAAAAAATAATTTATTTTCTGTTCATATAAAAATTATATATATGTTCCCAAAGTGGAACGTTGGGTCACTTTGACTAGTATAGGCATCAAGCATTAGTAAAAGTAAAACTTTTTCCAAATGATGCATATATACAATTTTTTAAAAGGTGTGAATCACAAAGGTTAATACTTCACCTCTACCCCAAATTTTACACACCCCATCCTCAAAATTCCACTCCGCCCCACCCTTCCACCCCACCAAACCCCATGAAATGCTCACATATGAAATTTATGAAAAATAATGTTTCAATTTGTTTTCATACCGGTCCCAACGAACCACTACGCTGACCGTATCCCACAAAGCCCCACAGCTATCCCCACCCACCCCACCCACCCAACCCAACCCTAATCCACCTCCCCAAATTGCCCCCACACAGTCCCACATGTCTGGAGTAAGGTTTCTCGGTCAAACCTCCTCTTCACTTCGAACGCACACGGCCCACTTCAACCACATACTCCAACCGTCCATCTATAACCCACCTCCACCCTACTCCGGCCCACTCCACCCCATTCCCACCCTCCACTCCGACCCACCTCTTAAAATGCGCAACATAGGAAATTCATGAAAAACAATTTTTTACTTTGTTTTTCACCTTGGCTCTTCCTTCTCACTTTGACCCCACCCAGCACACTACAACCCCATACCACAACCGTCCGACCCCACCCACCTCCACTCTAATTCAGGCCGACCCACCCCATCTCCCACCCCTCCATGACTCCACTCCGCGAAAGGCTCAACACTTGAAATTCATAGCCAAAAATAATGTTTCGCTTGGTTTTCACCTTTGGTCTCACCGCACCGCACCCTACCATCCCAAAATCCTCACCCCACCCCGCAATACCCTGTCCCCACACAACCCACCCTGCGGGAAAACGGAGTAATTATATAGGCTAATCAGAATTTAAATATAGCTTACGTTGAAAACATCACGCTGCAGAAGGCCTAACGCAGCTTTTCAAGCTCCTCAAATCCCAAAAAAACAGTAGCCTACTATATAATAAAAAAAAAATAGGCCTATAATAATAATAATGGATCAAATAATAATAATACTATAATTAATAATAATAATATTCATGTTCATATTAGAATGAAAACTACAATTAACGTAAATTTTGTAGCGAGCAGGGCAAATTTCAATAGAACGTAAAAGTATTGTTTCAACTAGTGAGAGTGACCCAACGTTCCCAAAGTGGAACATATCTAAAATCAGCTGCGTTGCTCACTCGTAGAGCACTACTATTAAAAAAATTGACCATAACTAGACAGAATAGACACAGTTCAATCCAAATGTACAATAAAAGCAATTAATTATCATGCATTTGCTCCAAAAAATAATTTTCAATATTTTTTAGCAAAAACGTCATTTTTTGCCAAATTTGCATCAAAATAACTATTTTATTAGCAGCAACATACTTGAAGCAAAAGTAAATAAACATGCACCCATCATTGGCCAAGTAAATGAATATCAATAAGATGACTTACAGTAGGTTTTACCGTCTCTGCAAATTTTTTAATAATATGTTCCACTTTGGGAACGTTGGGTCAATAAAGGTTAATGTTGACTTAGGCACAACCTTTATAATGTCGGATTAAACGTTTTAAAGGTGTCTACGAGTTGACATGCATATTGTTATTTTGGAGGAGATAATCTAACTACCTCAATTGAAATGAAAATATAAAGCAAATGTACTCAATAATAAAGGTATGTTCGTTTTCTTGCTTATTCGTGCGCTGAAATCAGAACTAACCACCAAATCTAACTAAATCATTACAGATCATTTATTTGTCTATTTACTTATTTACAAAATAATTCTTTTACATTCTTACCATCGTAGTTCGTGACGACGTTTTTGTTATGCTTCACATCTTCGGGAAGAAAGAATCGTCCTAGCGCCCTCTGGTGAACGTTGGCGCCATTGGAGACGAATTGGCGCACGAGTTCGAAGTCACCGTAAACAATAGCAATGTGAAGACCACTCTCACCTGCATTGGAGACAATGGACAGGTAATCGGAAGCAATCATTTAATTTCTATGGTGTCAGTTTTTCATGCATAACCGACAAAGCAGTTGGCCTTGAACGGGATTTGTTTAAGTTACCAAAGTGTTATTTTGTTTGGCGAAACGTGGTACAAAGCATTAATTTTTGCTTATGCACAGTTTTTATAACATGTGTTGAAACGTTTCAAAGGTGTCCACACGTAGAAGCGCATAACCGTGGATTGAACGAATATTATCGATTTATTTGGGCTGCTCACTTCGTTTAACTGACTTATCTAGCTCATCTAAATTTTCTGGTTGATCTGCAGTTTGTTTGCTTCTATGTACACTTGTCATAGCGCCTTTTCAATCTCTCGCTACTCAGAGGCGCTCCAGAATGCAGAGTTTCACGCTGAAGCGCTGAGCAATTGTGAGTGAAAGACTTGCCCAAGGTCCTTACGCAGCGAGATGGATTCGAACCTCGAACCTTCCGGCTCCAAGGCAACGACGGCACCAATACACCACCGCGACCCACCCCAGTATTATCTGATTGTTGCTTAACCCTCGGAGGCTAACCTATAAAAAAATCACATATTGGATAACCTGGGGTATATTTTTCACCCCACACCATTATAGGCCTATGATATAATATTAGACCATGTTTGATCAACAACGGCACTTAATTCAGGTTCAGCATATGTAGATTTTTATAATCTATAAAACATAATTAAGTTAAAATATCAGTACAATCGTCGAGTCTACAATCATCTATAAACTCTTTAATTGTTACATTCTTTCCACATAAAAAGTTGCGACTCGTAGGCTAGGTCTATGACATCATCGATTTCAACATTATCTGGCACCGAGACATCATTAAAATCAACAAACTCTACAGTATCATCATCACTGTCATCATTTTCAATCCATTGATATAAATTATGATGTCAGTTTAGCGGCATTGGCTTCTAATAACCGTCGAAACCTCTTCAACACAAATGCATTATATTAATAATAATGGCCATTGTCTGACCTTAGTCCCGTGACCGTGCATTCGACAAAAAAATTTTAAAAACGTGGAATTAAGCCAAAATCATCTATGAACAGATGCACAAAAGCGCATGGCAGAATTTCAACGTAGTAAAAAAATTTAGGGCAAATACTGACAGTGGGGTGAAAAAAACACCCCAGGTTAGCCTCCGAGGGTTAACTGTATTATCTTCCTGGTGTGGTTTATTTAATTTATCTGACTTGGTCGCCATTTTATTAAGGTTTTACATTATAAGAATAATTATTATAGACGATACTAGACTATTAAATACTGGGCTGGAATAGTGCATACTAGAGTGCTCTAGAGTAGACTATAATATACTAAACTACACTAATCCAGGTTATGCTGGACTAGACTAGATTAGATTAGAATAGAACAGAATAGAACAGAATAGAACATAATGGAACAGAGTAGAGTAGAATATAATATAATCGAATGAAATAGAATAGAATGGAATAGAATAGATTAGAATATAATAGAGTAGAATATAATAGAATAGAAATGAATGGAACAGAATAGAATAGAATAATATTCTATTCTATAAACGGTAATGTCAGATATTGGACGAAAATAATTGCAAGTGAATGATATTTCCCAAAACACCTCTTTTATGATGAATAATAGATCTACATAAATAATAACGAATAATTGATTGAAATAAGACTCTTGCAATGATTAAACGATTAATAGAACTGAATATAATATAATAGAACTGAAAATAATAGAACAGAACAGAACAGAATAGAACAGAATAGAACAGAATAGAGGGTACTTGTCGGTTAGTTCACCGCCACAGTTTGCCGTGTATTTGCGCACTACATATATTTAGGCACTGGTTTCAGTGACGTAATGTAGCCTAAATGGTGACATCCGATGAACTTATAGCACGCGTTTATTTCTTGGACGCCGTCATGAATGAATGCCATGAATTTCTTAAAAATTTCGGCTAAAACGGGTCCCTATGTTAATGAATGACTGAACTAACCCTATCCCTAACCCTAACCGACCCTCACGATGCCTAACCTGACCCTAACCGACCCTCACGATGCCTAACCTGAACCTAACCAACATTATAGGGACCCGCTTACTATAACAAAGCCCCAATGGTGCTATGTTTAAACCGTTAAAGGATCGGCAAGACAGATGGAGATGTCTTAATATAGCCTAAGCGTAACTGTAGGCAAAACATCCCACTGCGCCAAGGCACGTGGCTACAAGAATCACGCCTAACTTACTGACAAATCATCCTGTTCGTATAGGTCCATTGCTGGTCCAAAGAAATGACGAGCATTCGTTTTTGCGAGTGTGAACTGGAATTTGCGAAAGAAGCGGTAATAGACTGGAATAACTATCTGCGTGTGGCGGTGAATTAATTTCTGCATGTAAAATTTCGTATATAGGCCTACGGTTTCTGTGTGTGGCGGTGAATACAACCGACAAGTACCGAATAGAGCAGAATAAAATAGGATGGAACAGAATAAAATAGAATAGAATAGATCAGATAATCGCAAGACATGCATCATCATCATCGTATACCGTAATATTCGTCTCCCTCGTAGAAGTCAAGCGCGAGTTTCGGATAGCATCTCAGCAATATCTGACTGATCTCACGGAAGTCGTACGTATCTGAGTGAAGCATGCAGAGGTGAAGTGCAGACTCCCCTACGCTGCCCCTCTGACTCAACTCCCAGCAAGCCTCGTGCTCTCGGAACTCGATCCCGCCAGTCGAGCCACCTGGACGGACGCTGTTCTTCGATGATGAGGATGAGGAGGAGGCGTTGCTCGCTGCACCGCTGTGCTCACAGGAGGCAAGGACTTCGACGTCCGTGCGAGTATCGACCAGGGTGGCATCCTACATGTATGTGAGCAAATAGACATTGTATACCATGTGTGTGCGTGTGTGTGTGTGTGTGTGTTTGTTTCTGCACTTGTTATAGCGCCCCTTCAAGCTCTCTCTCTCTCTACTCAGAGGCGCTCCCGAATGCAGAGCGGACACTGCATCTGGGTTTCAAGCCGAAGCGCTGAGCAATTGCGAGTAATGGACTTGCCCAAGGTCCTTACGCGGCGAGGTGGATTCGAACCTCGTACCTTCCGGCTCCAAGGCAATGACGCCACCACTACACCACCTCGCCCCACAAATGTGATGTGTGTGTATGTGCGTGCGTGCGTTTGTGTGTGTGTGTGTGTGTGCGCGTGTGTGTGTGCATGTTCGTGTTCAAACACAAACACACATCATCGTCATCTCCCCACCAACAACCCCCAGACTCGACGTAGCGCTTCTTAATAAGCTGGAGCCCCGTGTGCTTAGCTTCAGAAAAATACGATTTTGAGGTTAACGTCGAATTTGCCATTACATGACATTGTATGCTTTGCCCTAGAATGATGTCTTTCTAAATTTATGCGGGATGAATTTTACATTATTTATAACACAATTATTAAACCTAAAAGAGGTGTGTTTTGGAACTGCCGTATTTTTGCAGTTTTTGTGTGTTCACTGACTTTGTAGGAGACCAAGGGCCATTGTCAAGTATCTTTAGATCCCATGGAGTTAAATTTACTGATAAATTTGCTCCCAGAGCCGATGTTATGCTAAATATGGTCCATGGTAAAGCACATATTTGGCGCCGTGTGACTCCAAGGGATCCGTACATGAAAGTCGAGAGTTTACTGTTGTTACGATTGGAGCACTAGACTAAGTGCTAAACAAGTTTTCTGTTATTTATCAAAAAATCTGGTTCCCATAAAAAAGGTTTGTGAACTGTGTCGTAAGTTTATTGTTCTTCGAGAGTTACTAGCGAAAAACGAATTTTCTTTTACTTATAAAAAATGTTGTTTACATAAATAGAGGTGTGTTAAATGCATTCAATTGCAGTTATAAATATTATGTGTTCAACAATCTTTCCATCTCTCATAATCGCGCGACCATAATATAGGAGTAATCTCCAGGTAAGTTTTCCAGGTATACTCACATTCATCTTCGCTGTGATCTGATCCTTCCAGCGGATATACTCCACCTTCGATACGACCTTTCCATTTCCATCGTTGTATAGGAAACGTTTGATCTCTCGGTGGATAAGCTCCTCCACACCTTCCTCTCCACTTTCACGGTACACATCGACCAACTTTCCCTGTTGCTGAAGATTGATGTATTGGTAAACTGGATTCTCTTTCTGCTCCTTGTTCTGGAGCTTCCAGGCGGAGTCCGGATCCGATACTTTCTTACTGCGAAACATACTTGGCGTAGTCTTCAGTGGGTCTAGTATGTTAGTATCGTTGAGACGTCACTGGAGTAGAACGCGCGGGGGTATTCTCCGTCTTCCTATTGGCTGAAATTTGTTTGTTGCCACGCCTTCGTATTTCGCAGCCAATGATATTTCGCCACAGAGATTATATTTTATTATATTGGCTTACTTTTGTTTGTAGCTACGCCTTCTTACATGTAATTGGCAACTACTGATTTCTTGGAGTCGCAATTATGCAGTACTTTATTCTATTGGTCAAATTTTTACTTGCAGTCACGCTCTCGAATATGGCAGCCAATGAGATATTGAATCGATTGCACCTGCCTTAAAACCAGAAACACTAATTCGCTTATGTCTAATTCAAACTGGTCCAGATTTTCTATTTGCAGTATCCACATTTCAGATGATTTAAATTGTCCAAAACCCAAACCAGAATAGATAGATTCGATTGGATGAATCTTCAGAAGATTTTATATTTTCTAAAATCCAAATCGGAATAGAGGCTCAGCTGGTTCAAACTGTAGAAGATTTTCTAACGGCTAAAATATTATTCAAACCTGAGGAGAGACTCCATTTGTCTCAGACTGCATAAGATTTTCTATTGGTTAAAATCCACACCGGAAAATTGTAGACCAGATTCTTTCAAATAGGTTTCAAAATAGATTCCTTTGGTCAATTCCAAAAACAATTATAAATCCTACTGAATTCTTCTAAATAAACAGTCGCCGCTTAGGCCTACTTCTAAGTCCATTGGTTCAGGGTTCATAAGGCATTTCATTGGGTAAAATCCACACCAGAGAAAGGACCAGATTGGTTCAAATTTCAAAGTACATCTGACATTGGTCAATTCCAAACCTAAATACCAACCTGACTAGCTAGAAATCCTACCGTATATATATTCTTTCAAATAAACACACGCCGCTGACTTCTACATGTAAGTCGCCCATCCCTTCCAACAATAATTCCCTGACTTTGATCGAACTGCACTTTAAGCCACTGAAGCAATCATGATTGTGGCGTGTTGAGCACCCTCTTCACCGCTGTTTACTGGCGTTGTCATGACGACAGCAGCGTCAGGACCTGCGTTTCTAGTATTGGTGATTATCGACCCGTTGCGCCAACGATTGCAGATAATAGGGAGAGACCTGGCAAACACACTGTGCGACAGGAAGCAAGGGCGAAGGATACGATTGGTCGTCGGCTCAAGTGATTGGCCAATCGATGCGGATTGACTCCTATTCCACCACCTCCTCCTTTTCTGCTTCCTCCCCCTCCTACATGTACCTCCTCCTACTCGTTGTCGTTCTCGTACTCCCACTGCCACCGTTAGTTACTCTCTCTGTCTCTGTCGCTGTCTCTGTCTCTGTCTCTGCTTCTGTCTCTATGTCTCTATCTGTCTCTGTCTCTGTCTCTATCTCTCTCTGTCTGGGTCTGTGTATGTGTCTGTATCTCTGTCTCTGTCTCTGTCTGTATGTGTCTGTGTCTATGTCTATGTCCATGTCTCTGTCTCTGTCTGTCTGTCTGTATGTCTGTCTGTCTGTCTGTCTCTCTCATCATGGCCGTAACAGATTTGCTGTGATTGGATAGAGGGAGGGGATGAGAAGGAAAAGGTGGATGTAGAGGAGCAGGAAGGGGAAGATGATGAGGATCGAAGGAGGAGGAGAAAGAGAGATGAGGAAGTAGTAGACGAAGAGAAGCAGAAGAGAATGGGGAAGTGAGTAGGAGGAGGAAGGAAGAGATATATGAGGACGAGGAGAAGGAAGGGAGGAGAAAAACAAGAGGATAAGGAAGAAGTGGTGACAGGACAAATACCCCCGGACAATTACCCCCCCCCTCCACCCCGAAAATTACCCCTGGACAATTAACCACCCCCAAAATTACCCCTGGACAATTACACCCCCGTTACAATTACCCCCGGACAATTACCCCCCCCACCCCAAAAATTACCCCTGGACAATTAACCCCCCCCCCAAAATTACCTCTGGACAATTACACCCCCGTTACAATTACCCCCGGACAATCACCCCCCCGTGACAATTACCCCCCCCCGTACCAATTAACCCCCGGAAGAAGTAGATGTGGAGGAGCAGGAGGAAGATGAGAAGTAGGAGGGTATGGAGGAGCAGAGGGCAGGCACTTTGGTTTACATGGCATGACATTCGAAATAAGACAAAAGATCATCGCTGTAAAACATGATTTCCTCGTTAGGCTGTCCGCCCTATAAAATAATAATTCGACCTTGCGGCCTTAGATATATGGAATAAACTGTGAAAAAAAATGGTGGGTGGCGTGAGTTCAATCATAGACAAATTTCTTTCATTCAGCCGGACAGCAGTGTTCTGCATAATACCTCGAAGGTAGCGATGTCCTAAAGCAGATAGTGCAGTCGAATAAATCGGTTCAGTAATATATACATGTACAGTCTATCGCATTCACGTACACACACACGCACGCACACACACACACACACACGCGCGCGCGCGCGCACGCACGCACGCACACACACACACACACACATATATATATATCTATATATATATATATATATATAAATATATATACTACATACATATACCCAAACGTTCAAGGTTTTGATGCTAATTTCGTCACTTATAATTTTTGTCTTTTCCAAAACTTAGGCCTACACACCTCTGTTTTTTTGTTTTTTCGATATATAAAAAATGTGACAAATGCGTTATACACCTCTTTGAAGGTTGATACTTGCTTATAAGTATTTGCAATATGCCCATTTCTAGCATTATTTTAGAACCAGTTAGGCTATATAATAATTATTATAAACCTATTATAGGCTACTTATGAGTTTAACGACACCTTGCGAGAAGAGAGAGAGAGTGCCATGGTCGACCACATCAATGACACCAGGATGATTGGGGCGTGCTCAAGTCACGTAGGCATATCTCGCAAAGTTTTATTCATGTCATTTAACGTGACGAGTGCCGTCAGGACGACGTGAGGTTATGTCACGAATTCATTAACCTGTGTGAGCATGCGTATAATACGTGCACATTCCTCATGTCTAACCTCGGCAAACACAATTGTTTACCATCGTGCTGTATTGTCCCAATATGCAATTGTGTTTGCATAGACGAGACTGCCATGGCATACAATGGATTTTTAAAAAAAGGCTAACGACGTGATGTAGGCCTATTTATTTTACAATTCCAGTCTTTAAAGGGCTAATTTCGATCGAAGTTTTAAGATGTTAGAGAGTCAGTGTGCCTGGGATTGCTTTCTGAAAGAGAAGTAATCGTATTTGGAATAGGATTTTGTCCCACGATAACGATGTAGAGCTTTTGGAGCACGTAGTCTCTGAACAGTGGGACTTCCTGTCGACTTGTACGAACAGGTAATGCAAATTTCATATAAGTGTTCAGTCGATTAGAAAGCGAGTTTAAGAAGACTTCGACTTACTAGTCATCGTTCATCATCAGTTTCTGACGCCAGGCATTCATTTGTCAAATTCATTACTCCCATTTAGATTAACCCAAGCAGGGGCGGATACGGAAATTTCCAAAGAGGGGGGGGGGCAAAATTTTCGGTGATCTTTGTTAGAGATATTTGACGACCCTTTTTGAGTAATTTGCCCGAAATTTTTTGGAAAATATACCCCACTTTTCCAAAATGATAATCTTTTTCAGTCATCTAGTCCTAGTCTCTTGGAAATTTAATGCAGTCGTATATGCTACGTTTCTCTCTCGATTTATTCCGCTACATTGATTTTAAACCTTGTTGAAACCAAATGCACTTTTGAAATGGGGGTCCTTGGCCAGATTGCCCCATCCCCTTGATCCGCCCCTGAACTCAAGTTATGCTTTGTTCCCATTTAAGTTGTCTACCCAATTACCGATGCCCTGGTCTGCCTTTTTAAATTGTCTTTGAATCTGTTCCGTGTATAATTTACATAAGCATATTTATGAGTGCATTGACTAGGATTCGGCCAGCTGGCATTCTTCTGGTTATTGTGTCATCGCTTCTAGTTTTTTTGTAGTCTTTAAGTATTCCTGTCATCTTCCGTAGCCGACTCATTTCTGCAGCACAAAAATTATTATTTTCATTTAGGCCTAGTAACAACTGCATTCTTATCCATTTTGCAAAGTCCACTTACTCCTGAGTGATCTGATCAACCTTGGCACGACGTGCTCTATTATGTCAATGTCTAAACTAATTTTAAAGGTGTCCATTGACGTCACGTGTATTTTCATGATATTCAGTCAAATAAAATTCTTGTGGTGTATTTCACGGGGATAGCAGCAATAGCAGAAGCAGTAGCAGTAGAAGTAGCTGCAACAGCAGCAGCAGCAGAAGCAGCAGCATCAGCAGCAGTAGTAGTAGTAGTAGTAGTTGTTGTAGTAGTTGTTGTAGTAGTAGTGGCAGTAGTGGTAGTGGTGGTGGTGGTGGTGGTGGTGGTGGTGGTGGTGGTGGTGGTGGTGGTGGTAGTGGAAGTGGTAGTTCTGGTGGTGGAGGTGGTGGTTGTGGTGGTGGTGGTGGTGGTGGTGGTGGTGGTGGTGGTGGTGGTGGTTGTGGTGGTGGTGGTGGTGGTGGTGGTGGTGGTGGTTGGTGAGCTACCACTATAATGTCTCTGTGTCGTAACAAATAAACCGACTTCTGGCGCCCTTTCTTTCTCCGCGCTTTTTTCGCACCATGAACAGTGGGTGATTTTTAGGAATTAATTCAATTATTTGTTGTGCAATTATTGGAAGCTGCTACCAATCATTTAAGAAATTTGGACGAGTCGCGGTATTATATAGCATTGATTCAATCAATGTTAGAGGTGTGTAAGTAAAGTGCTTTTTAAAAGATTTATTGAATTGTGTTTCATAGTGACTTGGGTAAATTGCTCGAACGGCCTTTCTATATAATTAATTAAATCAATCTAAAAGGTGTGTAATGACAGGTCAATAGTTTACCAAGAGTTTAATGACATTTTGAGCTCATGACTCCCTGTAATTGGTGTTCTCAGGGATCAGTATCATTCGTTCAATATCATACGACATCCAGTAGAGCTAACCTTAGTAACTTCCTCTGTTTACATCTCAATGGCCAACATGCAAGGCGAGACAATCCCTTGCTAACCCTGTCAACACTACGTCCATGATACGTCACATTCCAGTGCACAGCACGAAATTCAAATTGCACTTAGACAATGTTCAGGGCAACATTTACAAGTTGCTTTTTATTGTCAGGTCTTGAACAACCCTGTCAAGCTGTAATAAAGCAACCTCACCTGGATTTAAGTAATCTCTGTTACCGTCGAGCTATGGTGTTGCCAGGCCTAAGATTGGATGAGAGATGAGAGAGAAAGAGAAACAATAATTTTACACAAATCAAAATGCCAGTTCTATCTAGGACCTCTAATTGAGTTATAAAAGCGGCCGTGGCAATTAAAAGATGCCGTACAATTTTATTGGCGCTAATAATAGACAGCGGTTGAGATAAGACACCTTTAAAATTGAGTATCGGACACAATATTTATAATTCTAAACCAAAGCAGAGAACTTTTAAGGTATCCTTATACATGTAAATCTTATTTACGACACTGTCCATTCAACTACTGTGACCATGGCTCGCACAAAGTTATAATCTAGAGTTCTAGACGTTTCTGGGGTAGGGCAAAATAATATCCCCAGGAACGAAATAATACCCAGAAAGCTGAAGAGCTGATTTTCAGCTCCTTACATGCAAGGCAAAGAGTTATCCGATGGTGGCGGTGTTGTTGTTGTTGTTGTTGTTGTTGTTGTTGTTGGTGGTGGTGGTGGTGGTGGTGGTGGTGGTGGTGGTGGTGGTGGTGGTGGTGGTGGTGGTGGTGGAGGTATGGTAGTAGAAATTGTTTTGCTACTCCTGTTGTTATTGCTGTTGTTGCTGCTGTTACTGACGTAGGCCTAATAAGTAGGGTGGTGGTGAGCTACCACTTTAATGTTTCTGTGTCGTAACAAAAGTCGACTTCTCCCCCCCCCCCATTCTTTCTCCGAGCTTAGGACACGCTCTATTTTCGCACCATGAACAGTTGGTGATTTTTAGGAATTAATTCAATTATTGGTTGTGCAATTGTTGGGTTATGCTGCCATGCATTTGAACAATTGTGACGAGTCGCACTTATATATAGCATTGATTGAATCAATGTTAGAGGTGTGTAGATAAAGTGATTTTTTAAAGATTTGTTGAGTTGTTTTTCAAAAGTGACTTGGGTTTTTCGCTCGAACAGCATTTCTATAGAATTGATGAATTCAATCTTAAAGGTGTGTAAAGACAGGATGATAGTTTATCAAAAGTCTAATGACATTTTGAGCTCATGACTCCCTCTTGGTGTTCACAGAGATCAGTATCATTCGTTCAATATCATACGACATCCAGTAGAGCTAACCCTACTAATTTCCCCTGTTTACATCTCAATGGGCAACATGCAGGCGAGACCATCTCTTGCTAACGCTGTTATCACTACTGCCATGATACGTCACATTGCAGCGCACAGCAAAAAATTCAAATTACCCTTAGACAATATTGTTCATGGCAACATTAAATTTTATCAGTTGCTTTTTAGTGTCAGGTCTTGAACAACTGTAATAAAACACCCTTTTTAATGTCAGGCTTTTTTAAAATACTCTCATCAGGATTTAAGTAATTTCTGTTACCGTCGAGCTATAGTGTTTCCAAGAATAAGATTAGATAAGGGGGAGGAGAAAGAGTATGTATACCCGAGCCAAAATTCCAGCTGAATTTAGGACCTCTAATTGAGCTATTGAAGAAAGCTTATAATAATAGAAGGCTGATCATGACGATCGCTAGAGTTCAACGAACTGAAAGCACAACGTGACAAGTGCAATTGAACTATAAAAGCGGCCGTGGCAATTAACCCTCGGGCTACCAGAGGGGGGTTGTAACCACCCCCCTAGGTTTTTCCCAAATCAAACTTTTTTCGTTAGGAATAAAATTTTGACGTTTTAGGTAGCTATAGAGGATTCATTTGCACACATTTTGAGCTAAAATGTGTGATGATATACCATACCATTCAAAAGTTATACCCGATATACCCGAGGCACCAGGGGGGGTGGATACCACCCTCCTTAGATTATCGGCTGTATCTTATCCGTCCTTTGACATGAAGAGACACCAATTACACCATTCTGTAGAGGGAATGTGGGGCTACATTTCCATGCTCAGTGAGTTGTCTTTGGACAACCGGAAGTGCTCAAAATAAATTAAAATATAAATAAAGGTGTTTTATTTTCATAAAATTTTCATGTTTTTCCTATTAAAAATTATTCATAATTAATTTTTTAAGAGAAATAAATTATGTCATTCTATAGAGGGCATTTAGGGCTATTTTGTGATACCAATTAATTTGACATTTGATGACCGGAAGTGCTCAAAATAAATTTAAATGTGTGAAAATGTTGGGGTTTTTTTACAAACGCAAACCGATAAGTCTGCGTAAGCGTTTTTCAGCATGTTTTTTCTCTTTTTATTGTAACTAAAACTAACTTATTACTAGTTTTTATAGTTGAATATTGGACTTTATTATATGTAAACTATTTTTAATTAAATATATTATGTTAAAAACACACAGAATCTAATATTTTGCTTAGCGAAAGTATACATTTTGTGGAATCGACGGGTGCCTACGGTAAAAAATTCATAACTTCGGGGTGCTTTCATATATTTTAAACCTAAATATACCATTTTGTGCAGAAATGAATGCTGAATCCATAGGTGTATTACAAGTTATGATATCTCAAACCAAACCCAAAATCCAGGGGGGGGGTGGTAACCACCCCCCCTTGGTAGTCAGTGTTACAAAAATAGCGTGGTAGCCTGAGGGTTAAAAGATCTTTCTTCTTTCTTCTCTTCCGTCATTGGTATGACGATGAGGCCTTTACGAAATTTCTCCAAACTTCTCTGTTCCTGATTGTTTCAATTAAAAGATATCGTCATACTAATATTGATGCTAAAAATAGACAGCGCATTCTTCAGATAAGATACCTTTTAAACTTGAGTACACTACACAATATTTAATTTGAAACTAAAACATACGACGTATTATTATAGCCAATAACCATATCATATTCATTATCATAGTGTCCGTTCAACTAACCGTGACAATGCGCGCACAAAGTTTTTATCTAGACGTCCCCGGAAAGGAAGGGCAAGTTTTACCAGGGGTCGACATATCCCCCATAAAGTTGAAGAGCTGCTTTTCTGCTCCTTACATGTAAAGCAAAAAGTTATCCGATGGCGGCGGCGGTGGTGGTGATGACGGTGGTAATACTAATTGTTTTCCTGCTGCTGCTGTTGTTGTTGTTGTTGTTGTTGCTGCTGCTGTTAATTGTTGTTTTTGTAATGAGTGTAATGAGTATATTATGTATATATACGGTGGTAGTGGTGAACTAGGCCTACCACTTTTATGATTTTGTGTTTTAATAAATAAGCTGACTAGCATCACCCCACCCCGTCGTCGGGCTTAGGACTGGCACTGTGTCAGGCAATAAGCACTGTAACGATATCCTTGGTCCCACCCATACGTTCTTACTTTGATATATATATTGTTGATTAGTAATTACATGTGTTAAGTTAGGGAGAGGCCTTAGTTAATGATTAGCTTATAATTCGAGCGAGAATTATTACATTGTTCTGTTTAATTAATCAACCAGTGCTATAACCAGTGCTTAGGGGCAAAATATATTAAATTAGTGGAAAGCATTGCGGAATATTACAACGATCGGCGATCGGCGTTGGTTACATATGGAAAGCTGGGATCAGGGTCGTCTGCTGCGCATGCGCACGAGGGGGGCTGGATCTGGATGAGAGACGAGGTGGAATGGCCGTCTAATGAGGATTGTTGGTGGTTGATTGGCGATGAGTATTCGCTAGATGTTGTTAGACGATTTCGTGACATTTGTTTGATCGGATATTAAAGCAACGGAGCCGGTAGTTTAGTGTCCTAAAGTATGGACAAGAAATCTGGAAGTTCGTAAAACGTGAGAGATTGTTATAGCGGATTACTAACAAGTAATTGACGTTGAAATTCTACCTTCATTGGATTTCGTAGAACTCCGGCGTTACTTCTCGCAACATTGAGAAGTGACAGTGAAACTATAAAAGATATATCGATCGGTAATTGAACGGTAAATACGAAAAGGAATAAATAGTCTTCAATTCGTAGACAGCTACATCGAAGAATAATTACCTACGAGCAGAAAAACACGGTGAAGCGCATCGACGATGAAACTGAAAAGAGTCATCTACAACCATTGGTAACGGCGCTTGGAGAAAAGACGAGAAGCATTGGCCGTATCGATCTAAAGCTTCAGCCAATAACATACAACGCGGGAGGGTAATTATAATAGGAATAATCCTCAAAATTATTTTATTCAGCACTGGTTTAAGTAAATAAGTTGACTTGTATTTAAACTGACATTTCCACGACCCTAGACATAGAATTCATTAACTATATATGTTGATATATTAATATTCATGATTCAAATATTATTTTTATATAAAACATTGTCTTGTTGATTGGCTGACATTTAGAGCATTGACCCACATTGCGACAAATTACCAGATAGTATGCAAATTGGTAACCTGATTTCAGATTCGAAATCTGGGAATAGTTTCCATTAATTAGCGAGCCATAGGGTGGTATCTACTCCCGTTACAAAACTGGGGGCATCGTCCGAAGGATCTAGAACAATTTTAGGGTGTTAATCTAAAAGATTTAAGAGCTATTATATTGTGAAGTTTAATTACGATAGCAATTAATTCACTTACGTGCATCGGCGTTCAGCGTGCTGTTTGAATACTAATTAGGCGTGACGTCGTTTTGATTTGAGTACACTGACTGTTATTGGTTGATAAAGAGGTCAGGTCTAAGGTAAAAGTCATTTACCGCCGAAACTTAAATAGTGTCTTAGAAATTGTTATAGCGCCAATCAGCCTATAAAATAATTGGACTTTTGAGAATGGCCGCAGAATATTCGAAGTGGGTTAAGGTTGGATCAGATCTTGGTTATGAAGGGCAAGAACTTAGAGAGTTTGTCAGTGAGAGGCAAGCAGAAAATAAGGCCTTGAAACAAGCAGAATTACTAGCTGATTACGAGAAAGAAAAGTTAATTTCCGAACGCGAACGAGAACGAAGACAGGAAGAAATAGCTGAAAGGATACGTAATGAACAACGAGAAGACAAAAGGATTTCTGAAGAACGAGAAGAGAAGAGGATTTCTGGAGAACGAGAGGAGAAGAGGATTTCTGAAGAACGAGAGGAGAAGAGAATTTCTGAAGAACGGGAACGAGAAGCCAATCTGAAACGGATTGAACTAGACAATCAGAAAGTGATTAAACTCAAAGAACTTGAAATAAGAATGGAACAAGATAGGCGACAAGGCGATAGGAACGATCGGATTGGAAATGGTTATAGTACGGAGATCAATGGACAGAGTAATAATGCTAAAAATGTGAAGATGCCTGTATTTAGGGAAGACAGAGATTGTCTCGATGCCTATCTATTACGGTTTGAGAGAACTTGCATGGCATATGAGGTTCCAGAGAGAATGTGGGCATTAACCCTAGTGAAATCCTTAGACGGAAAAGCATTGCAAGTTTTTGAGAGGCTTGAAGTAGAACAAGCACAAGACTACAAGAAATTGAAGGAAGAGCTGTTGAAACGATTCCAGCTGACAGAAAATGGTTACAGAAAGAAGTTTCGATCGTCTAAGCGCGATACGGATGAAACCGTGATTCAGTATGTTGAAAGGTTGAGAAGGTATCTGAGGCAATGGTTGGCAATGGCGGGATTCAAAAATGACTACAAAGGACTGGAAACACTGGTGTTGCGTGACCAGTTTTTAGTGACTTGTGATGACGAAATGAAGTGTTTTCTCAAAGAGAAGGGGAAGTTAGAATTAGAAACACTGCTGGAACAAGCACAGAATTATGTTGAAGCTACAGAAATTAGCGAGAAGTGGTCAGTCAGTCATGAGAAAAGAGACACTGAACCTGATGGTCGATCTAGAGAGTTCACAAGAAATAGGTCTAATGGTGAAAGTCGAAGTAGTAGTCTCGGACGGAACAGGGTCAAGGAACAGGACAGCTACAAGGATAAGGGTCGGTTCAATGATGAATGGGATTTCAGGAACAGTAAACGGAGTGAAGCTGGTGGAGAAAATCGAAGAGGAGGTTGCTTTAAGTGTGGATCTTCTTTTCACTATTCAGCCAAATGCGATAAAATTGGACAGGGCGCAAGGTCACATACTGTCGCCACCATGCAATGTGTTGAAGATAGAGGAGAGGAAGATGTGGAACATGAAGTCACCATATCTTGCTTTGTAGCTGAAGGAGAGGAAGGTCTGAGTGCCTATACGAATTCAGTGTTAGTAAACGGGGAGAAGGTGAACGCATTACATGATTCAGGCGCCACATGTGTTGCTATCAGGAAAGGTTTGGAGAAACCTTACCAATATACCGGACGCAAAATGGTTTGCAGATTTGCTAATGGAACCAAAGAAAAATATCCAACCGCTCTAATTGACATTAAGAGTGAAGAATTTGAAGGGAAAGCAGAGGCTTTAGTGATAGAGAACTTGGTCAAGGAACTAATAATAAATCCAGGTTTATACGAGGGGAAACCAATAAGAATTGAGTATATAAATAAATCCAGGGTCAAGGACGTTGGAGTGAACACCTATGAGAGTGATGTCACGAGGGGTGGAGCTAGCAAGGAGTTAGCTATTGATGACGTCAGGAGGACGGACAAGAAAAGAGTAACCTTTGAGGGAATACATCCGCTGGTAGACAACCGCGATGTTATTCAGAATAAAAATGGCTATGCTAAGAATAGATATAAAGTGATCGAAAAGCCGGTGGGAAGGAAATTAACGGGTGACTGCATGAGGCGAAAGTATGATCCGAGAGTTCAGCGAGTCGAGGAAGATGGCGGATCGAGACAAAGGGTCGTCGAGAGAAACAATAATACAGTGAAGACGTGTAATACAAAGCGACGCTTTGGTGAGTTCAGTTTCAAAAATACACAGGTGAATAAGAGTTGTCAAGGAAAGGCAAGGTGTAAGGCAGTTAATTGGAATTGGCGTGAACCGCGGTGTAAGAATTATGGACAGCGTAAGGCGGAATCGGTTGAAGCCAGAGGTAGTCATTGTGACAGGAAAGACTGGGAAAATAAAAGGACAGATTATGTAACCCGAGTATTCAACAGGAAAGACGCAGGCCAGGGTAGATCATGTGAAATGAGGAAATGGAAACAGTCAGACAGAATGCAGAGAGAGTTCTGGGAAGATAAGTGCAGAGGAAGTTATGGAAATGGAAACTGGGGTGCAGGAAATGATGTGAACAAGAAGGAAAATTGGTCATGGAATGACAGAGGATGGTCATACCCTAACAATAAAGAGGATAAATGGAGAAGTGGCAGAGACTACAGTGGAGAAGTTGAAACATTAGAAGGTGTTAAGTGGAATTCTTATGGAGATACAGATGCACGGAGTTTTGGAAAGAAGCACATGGGCGAACTAGAAACACAAAAGGGCATGACGTTGAAATTTATACAAGAAGGTGAAGAGAGATACATGTAGCATGTCAGACATGAACAGGTTAGACTGTCATTACATGAGGAGAAGTGATGCAAATAGAAATTTACAGTAGCTTGTGGAGAATACTTAATTAAGGAATAAATGTAAATAGAATTAGGTGAGATTAATTAGAATACAGTGTCTGAGTGTGATGTTAAGATAAGTCACTTAGATAAATAGGAAAACAGTTAAGCAATGAGAAATAGTTAAATAAGAAGAAATAATAGGTCAATTGAGCAAAATACGAGATATTAAAAGTACCAAGGTAGGTGGCAAGTTACTATTGCTGCTACATGGATGGAATAACCAGATGGATAAATTCCGTGCGTTAAGATGGTGACATATATACATAATAAGAAAACTTTAAGTTAATTATAAGAGAGTTAGGATAGCAGGTTGACATTGGAACCCAAGGAGTGTCAAATTTGATGTGAGACCAGTAACAGAGTTGACAAGAAAGAATGCAAAGATCACAATAGAATGGAATGAGGAATTTAAAAAATCATTTAAGAAGTTAAAGAACGCTCTGCCAGAAGCACCGATATTGAAGCTACCCTAGATTGGTGTGGAATTCACTTTGAGAACGGATGCATCTAATACGGCGATGGGATGTATGCTGATGCAGAATCATGAGGGAACTATGCATCCAGTAGCTTATGCAAGTAAGAAGTTTAGTGAGAGCGAAAGGAACTATTCTGTGGTGGAGAGAGAGTGCCTAGCGATGGTTTGGGGGATTCAAAAGTTCAACCGTTACTTGTATGGCCATGAATTTGTTGTAGAGACTGACCACTTACGACTACAATATTTAAAGACTGGTAGCATAAGAAATGCTAGAGTAATGCGCTGATACCTAGTGCTTCAGAATTACAGCTTTAGAGTTAGATACCTCAAAGGTAGTGACAATGTAGTGGCTGATTATTTAAGCCGAGGATTAGAGTAAGTAGAATAAGAAATATTAATAAGTGAATCAGTGTAAATGTAATGTAATTTAAAAGTATAGATAAGGTAAAGGTGATATAATATGAAATATCATAAAAGATGTTAAATGTTGATGTTGATTAGAATGTTGCATAATTGCGTAGCTATAGATAGTGTAAATATTAGTATAGATGGCTAAGTAATAGTAATATTATAAGAAGTATGGGTAGTTATGATAAGGATATTGAAAGGAAAATTTGTAGCAAATTTTAGTTTGTGGGGGATTGTTGTAACGATATCCTTGGTCCCACCCATACGTTCTTACTTTGATATATATATTGTTGATTAGTAATTACATGTGTTAAGTTAGGGAGAGGCCTTAGTTAATGATTAGCTTATAATTCGAGCGAGAATTATTACATTGTTCTGTTTAATTAATCAACCAGTGCTATAACCAGTGCTTAGGGGCAAAATATATTAAATTAGTGGAAAGCATTGCGGAATATTACAACGATCGGCGATCGGCGTTGGTTACATATGGAAAGCTGGGATCAGGGTCGTCTGCTGCGCATGCGCACGAGAGGGGCTGGATCTGGATGAGAGACGAGGTGGAATGGCCGTCTAATGAGGATTGTTGGTGGTTGATTGGCGATGAGTATTCGCTAGATGTTGTTAGACGATTTCGTGACATTTGTTTGATCGGATATTAAAGCAACGGAGCCGGTAGTTTAGTGTCCTAAAGTATGGACAAGAAATCTGGAAGTTCGTAAAACGTGAGAGATTGTTATAGCGGATTACTAACAAGTAATTGACGTTGAAATTCTACCTTCATTGGATTTCGTAGAACTCCGGCGTTACTTCTCGCAACATTGAGAAGTGACAGTGAAACTATAAAAGATATATCGATCGGTAATTGAACGGTAAATACGAAAAGGAATAAATAGTCTTCAATTCGTAGACAGCTACATCGAAGAATAATTACCTACGAGCAGAAAAACACGGTGAAGCGCATCGACGATGAAACTGAAAAGAGTCATCTACAACCATTGGTAACGGCGCTTGGAGAAAAGACGAGAAGCATTGGCCGTATCGATCTAAAGCTTCAGCCAAGAACATACAACGCGGGAGGGTATTTATAATAGGAATAATCCTCAAAATTATTTTATTCAGCACTGGTTTAAGTAAATAAGTTGACTTGTATTTAAACTGACATTTCCACGACCCTAGACATAGAATTCATTAACTATATATGTTGATATATTAATATTCATGATTCAAATATTATTTTTATATAAAACATTGTCTTGTTGATTGGCTGACATTTAGAGCATTGACCCACATTGCGACAAATTACCAGATAGTATGCAAATTGGTAACCTGATTTCAGATTCGAAATCTGGGAATAGTTTCCATTAATTAGCGAGCCATAGGGTGGTATCTACTCCCGTTACAAGCACATTAAGCAGTGGACCAATCAATAGATTCAATATTATAATGTATTACTTGATTCTTTTTCAAACGTGACTATTTACATGTAGTTATCGGTGTACAATGTATGAGTTTTGCTTATTTTGTTTCGTACATGCGACGCGCTTTATATATTATAGATTCAATTATTCGTAAAGGTGTCTGAAAAGGAAGATATTTATCAGGCATTTAATAATAATAATCTTCGTTTAATAGCTCAATCCGACACATCGCAGAATGATCACAAGTACAGGTTATACGAAATACGGCCCACTATAGCACGACACGCAGGTCGGCTTTACATCAGTGGGTTCGGCTTAACACTACAATGGCCTAAGTGCTGGATCACTTCTGGTTCGGCCAAGCCAGAAGTGAAAGGGGCTATCTTATTTTCAGCAGAACCCGAGTCAAGCAACACAACAGCAAAGCGCCAATGGCAGCTAGCAGAAACTTTTATAAATTAATGCCCTTTGTGAGGCTTGAACCCGGGTCGCGTGGATGACTCTCAGTTTATTGACCAGCGCCTCTCTCAACTGAGCTACGAACCCACAATAATGACAATAATTTTTTCTCATTAGTTCATTAGTGGTCAATGGAGACACATAGATCATTTTCAATCGTTTTATTTTTGCAAGATATTCATTAAAGTTAACCTGAGTGACTGTAGCAACTTCCCTTGTTTGCATAGCAATGGCCAACAAAGACAGGCCTTTTTAAACGTGCAATTGTACACAACATGTGCAGCTCCAAATGGATTTGTGCAGTTTTAAAAGCACTTGGGTACAGTTAAAATTATCAAGAAAGGGTCTTTGTCCTCCGATTGGAAGTAACTTACCGTGTAGGATGGGAAAGGAAAGAAAAAGTTGGACAGTTCTGAAAATTTCTTTAAACCAACCATGAGCAAGGCGACAATTATTTCTTGCAAACCTTTACTATTATAGCGTTGTCAATCATACCACGAGACTTCGCATTGCAGAGCCAAACGCAGCATTCTATTTGTTTTCAGTTGATGCTCAAGGCAACATTAATTTTTACAGCTGCTTTTTATAGTCAGGTTTCGAACAACATTGTCCGGCTGCGAAACATCTTCATCAGGATTTTATCAATCTTTGTTACCGTCGAACTCTGGTGTTGCAAGGCCTAAGTTTGGATACGGGAGGAGGGAGAAAGAGAAACTACCTTATACAAAAATGTCGGTTGAAATAAACACCATTATTTTAGTTGAGCTGAGAAAGCGTCGACGACAGCGACCTCAGGCGAGAAAAATATGTCGTTAAAAGATGTTGCTAATAATAGACAGCGCTTCAGATAAGACACCTTTTTTAATTTAGTATCCGACACAATATTTAATTTTAAGTTAATTTCTGGACTGCAGTGCTGTGTAGAAGTTACCGACCTTTATCCTTTAGATAAGTTTAGACTTTAGAAGCTTTCTGTTCAACGAAGTGGCTCCGACAATGTTTATACGGAGTTTCAATCTACGTCGGGTGTATCTACATGTACGAAATAATTTCGGTGACCCAAAAACACAATTGTAAGACAACGTTTTATAATGATTTTCTGATTTTCTCGTCACACAGTCACTCCAATCGAACAACTATTCGAATTACAAAATAATTTTACCTTCATCCTCTTCTCTTTTAGTTAATTATTGAAATATTATTTAGTAACTTTTTAAATTTTTGAAATTATTTTTTTATTCTTGTTTTCGTTCCGTATAGCTGATTCAAAAATAATTCCTATTCCTATTCTATTCTCTGCGAGTAAAATTACATTGAGTTAATGTACTTATAACATAATTATAGTTATACTTTGTGCTCATAACTGCTCTATGAAGTCTTCACTCACTTGATTTCGAATCATATCCGTTAAATGTAACATGAGTAACTGGAAGATAATTATATACCCTTGTTTATTTCAAAATTTTTCACAACTTTGAGTAGGTTACTGTTACTGTAACTGTGAAAGATTCGACGTCAAGATTATTTCGATAGTTGGCGCTGGGCGCTCTATTATTACATTGATTAGCTAAATGTTAAAGGTGTTCAAGGAATAGGTTGATTTATTAAGTGTTGTAGTCATACTTTGTAATCCTACTCATACGGCTCATTGAAGTCTTCACTTCTCTTATTCAATATCATATTCGTTACAGTTAATATGAATTATACTGGAAGAAATAACATTGTTTACATCGCAATGACCAACAAGGCAACACACCCTTGCTAACTCGGCATGTAAATTGCCACGAAACGTCGCATTACGGAACGCAACGCAAAATGTAACTTTTTTATTGTCACGATTTAACTATCTTTTGGAGTACTTTGCTTCCGAACGATAGGGCTCCCTTTCTTCTAGTACGAACAGTTAATGCACATTTTATCCAAGCGTTTTATCGTTTGGAAAGCAAGTTTAAGAAGACTTCGACTTGCTAGCCATAGTTCATCATCATTTCTCGACGCCAGTCATTGTATAATAATTATTATAGCATATTATAGGCAAATTATTATATCAGCGCACTGTGCAAAATTCGGTCAACTGGCATTCTTCCGGTTCCGTATAGGACTAAGTGTCCAAACCATTGGAATCTTCTCTACTTAATGCTTGCCATGGTGTCATCGTTTCTAAGTTCCTACAGTTTTGAAATTACTGCGACGTTTCGAAGCAAACTAATTTCTGCTGCACTAAAATTATTTTCTCATCTGTGAAGTCCACGGCAACCTTATTGGAAAGTCAGCATTGAAGTGATCTGCTCCATCCTAGCGCCACGCGCGTTATTATGTCAGTGTTTAAATAAATGTTAAAGGTGTCCAATGACGACAGGTGAATTTTCATAATAATCAGTCAACTAAAAAAATTCTTGTGGAGATTGAATGGAATAGCAGTAGCAGCAGCAGCAGCAGTAGCAGTATTATTATTAGTAGTAGTAGTGGTAGTAGTAGTAGTAGTAGTAGTAGTAGTAGTAGTAGTAGTAGTAGTTGTTGTAGTAGCAGTAGCAGTAGCAGTAGCAGTAGTAGTAGCAGTAGCAGCAGCAGCAGCAGCAGCAGTAGTAGTAGTAGTAGTAGTAGTAGCAGTAGTAGTAGCAGGTTGCTGCTGTTGATGCAGTTGTTGTTGCCGTGTCGATTGCGGTGTTGGTGTGCTACTTCATTAATGACCGTGTATTCTAACAATGAAGTTACCTACCGTCGCACACCCTCCCATTTCTCTTTGTTTGCTACTAGCAGCAGTTTAAAAAGTATCTTCAAGTCAGATCTTGCATCAGACGACGCGATGCACTCAAAATGGCTTGATTAGCTATAAATATATAGAAGCAGCACTGAGTACAGATTTGTTGAACTGATGTGCGCCCTTTCCTTCGACCCGCGTGCAGCGCTCTATGTAGCGTTCTATTTTATTTGTTTTTGTTGTTTTTTTTGGGGTGGGGAGGGTTGGGGGTAGGGGGGTTCAAAGTGAAACATACTTACCTATACTTACCATGACCGAACGGTCCCTACTGCTAAGGGCTTACAGAGTTTTACCTCGTGCCATTGACCCTTGCAGGCTGCACTCTTGGGAGTAGTATAAATTGTACCACTCCTAGAGTACATAATAGTTTCACTTTGAACTTAGCCAAAAGGCCGAGTAGCGATAATACTGCGTATATTTCTGACGCTTATATAGGGTCAGTCAAACGCATTAAAAAAGTATCTAACGAGAGCTTCGTATAAATGAGTGTTCATAAAAAATTACGGCAGCTAGAAACTTTGAATTTGAACGTATTTGTTCATTGCAATTTTGCCTAATTATTGCGGTATATCTAAGCTATTTATGAAGGACATAGGACATGTAATACGAAGAAGTAGAATGTCCCCTATCTAATCTATGTTAAAAATTATTACGTGATATATACCGGCGCCATTAAGCCTAGCTGTGGACTTTGAGCGTCGTCCGTTGTCATTAGCAACCATTATTAAAATTGCGGTTTCAATGACGAAAAGCGCTGAATAATAATTAGTTTCAAGCGATTGTAAATTATTATAGGCTATACAATTATGTAGACCCTTTTTAAAGCGGAGCTCATTCAGTGCCCAGCCACGTAAACCTGTAATAGACTATGCCGTATAGACCTGGAACACAAATAACACTGGGTTAGTGTTATGGCACATAGTTATACTTTGTGCTCATAATTCCTTAATGGAGTGGATGGATGGATCCAGATTTGACTAGGGTTTATGACAACAGAGATCGTTGCCCTAGAAAAAATGTTTGGCATAGGCTATTAGAGCTCTTTTTAATGGAGTCTTTACAAGTTTCATTTTATATCAGATTCGTTAGAGTTAACCTGATTAACTGTTAGATATTTAATTATACCCTTGTTAATAATTATTTCAGTTGCTTGCAACTTTGAGTTGAATGTGTATTTTGTGATTGTAACTTCTTTTCGGCAACTTACTTTCGCGTTTTGCGCGACGTGCATAATTATTGCATCGACTAACTCAATGTTAAAGGTGTCTGAGCAATAGGTCATTTATCGATCATTTAGTTATACATTGTGCTGATGCCTGCTCAATTGAATCTTCTCTCGTCTAATTTTATATCAGATTCGTTACAGTTAACCTATGTTACAGGAATAAATTCAAATAACATTGTTTACATCGCAATGGCCAACTTTTTTGTTTCACCGTGGTTGGACTGGGAGCGCTTCTGAGTGGATTTCTTGAAGAGGCGCCATATAAATTCTTGAAATGAATTAAATGAATGAATGAATGAAAGGCAACACAACCTTGTGGGGCGCGGTGGTGTAGTGGAGCCGGGAAGTTCGAGGTTCGAATCCACCTCGCCGAGTAAGGACCCTGGGCAAGTCCTTCACTCACAATTGCTCAGCGCTTCGGCGTGAAACTCCGATGTAGTGTCCACTCTGCATTCTGGTACGCCTCTGAGTAGGGATAAATTGAAGGGGAGCTATAACAAGTGCACATACAAAAAACCTTGCTAACTCTGCATTTGAACTGCCACGATACGTCGCATTACAGAGCACAACGCAAAATTCACCTGCTTTTTATCGTCCGAATTTGAACAACATTGTCAGGCTAAATTTGTTAATATTATTTTTCAATTGTTAAATGACATCTTATAGCTGCAAATGCTTCTAACACCTTAAAAGTTTTCAATGTATTTCGTTCATTTTTGTTTTGTTTTTCTTCAGTAAAGAACTTCATCTGGATTTAAGCAATTTCTGTAACCGCCGTATTGTGATGTTACAGTCATGGGATTGATGAGAGAGGAGATAGAAAGAGAAACTACTTTACCCAAACTGTCGGTTGAATTAAAATAATAAATAAAATTCTTTTAATTTCAGAGGAGAGAGCGTCGACATCGCGTCAAAAGATTTTGCTAAGCAACGCTATCGCGAGTATCAATAGTAAATAGCCACTCAGATTAAACACCTTTTAAAACCTGAAATTCAACATTATATATAATTTAAAGTCGTAGCACTACACATGATTACCTCCATACATGACACCGTACGAAATTCGCAAAAAGTTTCCTGATCAATTTCTTTGTTCACGAAATCTTCTCTTATCAACCAGTTTATCCACAAACATAATTGTCTACGCATACCGATCTATGCTGCTCATTGGACTACCTACTTTTAGTCGACCAGTCTATTCTTTTATTAGGCCAGTAGAACAGAACTGTTTTCAAGGTAGGCTATTAGAGAGACGCGCGCGGTAGAGTGGTTCACTAGACATTTGAAAGCCGTTCTTATAGCCCTGTCTATTCTTATAGACAGGGTTGCCACCCATAGCTTTTTCCAATTTCCACCTAGATCTAGGTTTTTTCGGCCTTATCTAGGTTTCTAGGTTTTTTTGGTCAGGATCCAGCCTTTTTTCGCACCGCGGTTTTTTCCACTTTTTACGCATAAAAATTCACTTTGCTAGGTGAAAATGCAAAAATACGTTAAAAATGTTGAAAATGTTGGGAATACCGACTGCAAAAGTTATAGATTTATTTTGGAGCGAAAGACTAAAAAAGGTCATCAGAAATTTTGGTCGGATGACTAAAAAGTTCATTGGAAATTCGAATTTCAAGCGCGAAAAATCAAAAAAATCCATGTATTTTCTCCAAAATTCCCGATCTAGCCTTTTCTAGCCTTTTTTCGACCCGATCTGACCTTTTTCAAAATTCAGAGTGTCATCCCTGCTCATAGACACTTCAGATTAAGACAACATTATTATCAACGCAACATCTTCAAAGCAATGATACTTATCTTAAAAGACTACGACAGTGTTCGATTTTTTCCACTTGAGTGACCTATTAACTCATTTAGTCTTTTGCTTGTTACAGGTGGCTGCCGAGAGGAGATCAAAGGTTAAGGAGCAAATCTTAAAACCGTCTTTGCTTGACAAACAACGAGTTCTACAGTGTGTATTATTATACTAGGATGTATACCGTTTCGACCATGGACCGTCACAGTGTACTCGCGGATGTAGTTTTTACGTGTGATAGTTCCGGAAGTAACGTGTCAGAGTTGCAGTAGTAACGTGATATTGTTCCGGTAGTAACGAGTTACTGGTCCAGTTGCGAGGTGTTACAGTTCCAGTAGCAGCGCGCTATGGTTCCGGTGGCACCCTGTTAAAGTTCAAGTCGTAGGCCAAGCATGTGCAAAGTTCCAGCAACAGGGCATTATCGTGTCAGCAGGACGTTATTACGGGTCCAGTAGGAACACGATGCAGTCTCAATTGGAGCGCTTTACATCCAATAGGACGTTCCAGTAGGACACTTTGCGGTTCCAGTTGTAACGTGTCAACGTTCCACGAAGAACGTGTCGCTGTTCCAGTAGTAACGTATTAAAGTTCAAGTCGTGTGGTGTAACAGTTACAGTTCCTCCTCCACTTTGATGCTGAAACACTACCAGTCGCTGACGGATTATTACGGAATATTCAATGTGAATTGCTTCACATCGATAACATTACAGAGGTCATTGAAGGCAATAATAGTATGCAGATTACTGAATGCAATCGTGACTGGTAGTATTGCACTACGAATCGAGGACGTTACACTGATCAAGGCAAGCTGTATAGCGATGAACCGTGATAAGAATAATCTGATAAAGTCGTGTGGAAACTGATAACGCAGCTTGAACAAAAGAAAGACGATAGGCCTATTTATAAGACTGCATCTGATAAGGGTCCAAATCAGAAATCGACAAGAGATAGGAAAGCCTTATCACCATCAATTGATAAGAGCGAAACAACTGTTGAGGTAGAGACAAGTGGTTAGAGTAGCACACCTTCAGATAGTGATAAGAGCTCAACTGATGGTAAAGTCAGGTTTGGGATGACTGATAAGTGATTAATCGAAGTGGTTACCGGTGATAAAAACTTACAAGTTTAGAAAGTGATAAAAGTTCACTACCACCAACTTCCGTTGTTGATAAGATACACACAATGAACAACACAACAACGAAACCCGCTACAGACACTGATAATAATAATACCGTGTCGACCGTTGATAAAGAAACGAGTCCCGATATACTGATAAGCGACGAAAACGAAGGCTGTTTGTCGACAGGAGCATCATCAACAAACGACAAAGAATTCAACAATGTCAGTGATAAGGAAGTTTCGAAGTTAAACATCGAGCTAATAGCGCCAGGAATGAAACAGGATTTGATAATGATCGACGGTGTGCTAAGAGCAAGACCAGTCACCAATCCGGTAACAACGCTACTCTTACGCCAAGTCGATTCATCAGCTTCGCAAACCAACGGTAACCGGCTTGTGATTAGGAAAGTAATTGCTGCAAACGCAGCCCGTGAAATCAATGCAATTGACGACGCCGCGGCTTTAAAACTCATAAGCAGCGACGACGCTTGTGATAAGCCGATGAGGACAGATGCTTATAGGGATAAAACTGACCTTACACCGGTGAAGGCCAGAAGGCCAGACTTCCTCACGCTGTCCCCTGTGTCCCCAAGTGACACGGATGAGGACAGGACGCCAAGGCCACTGTCTGGGTCGTTCAGGAATAGCGACACTACGCCTCTCTCAGCGTTCAGTTTTATCGAACTACCTTTAAGGTTTCGTCAGCACCTGAACGATAACACTACACTCAGCGTACCGAGGACTCCGTACCAGGACTCGACTGGTACTTTGAAGTACCAACACGATTTGGAAACGGAAAGTCGTGACGTCAACGATGACATCATCACTGCCTTGGACTGGATCCAACAAGAACTGGTAATGTTATTATGGAGCTTCATCGTTACAATCATTCATTCATTGGCGACACTAGTCGAATGCACATTTCATACACATTAAATTTTGCATACATTTATTATGCGCTTTGATAAAAAAAATTGGTGAGATTTTATATAAAAAAAATTAATGATATTTGATAAAAAAAAATTAATGAGATTTGATCAAAAATGAGATTTTAGAAAAAAAATATGAGATTTGATAAAAAAATTTATTAAATTTGATTTAAAAAAAGTAATGAGAGGTGCATTTGAAAGACCTCTTCGGATCCAGATTTTACGATGGCTTATGACAACAGAGGCCGTTGCCCTCGAAAAAATTTGTTTGGCATAATTATTATTACAGCACTATGAAGGACCTGTTTAACGGTTAGAGTTGCTTATTAATGCTGTGGTAAATTTGTTGTTCGAACACCTGTTTAAAGTTTAAAATTGGTTCATAAGATGGATGAAAGTTGAAAAGGTAACTAATCATCATCTGCTTGTCTCATCGGCGTGACGTGTTCGCCGCTGAAAGCCTGGTAAAGGCATTTGTACATATAATTACAAAATAATTAGGGCAACTACAACTTCCATATATAGACCACTCCGAGATGTAGCCATGGTTGCAATGAGTGTACGACTCAATTTTCTTAATCTATAGACTTATTATAATTTTATGAAATCGAATGTTCAGTCATCTTTCACGCCGCCTCGTCGTTCTACCATCGGTGTCAATGTACTCTATATACATTGTAACTGCGTTGACTATTATATAGAAAGCGAAAGATATCTGTAACCAAATCTGTTATGATTGTGCCCAGGAGGGGTTTAAAAGCTCCGACATTTCGACACACATCTTTGTGAACAGTCCAGAATGCAGTTTGCATTCAATAACCACGCATGCTGGTCAGCTCAGAAGTTCATTATTTTAAACACCTCTTTTAATGGTCTATATCCGTTATAAGAATTGTAAAAATGAACACCCTTTTAAACTATAAATATTTTTGTAAAGAAGTATTTGAAGAAAAATATTCTCATATAAAATGTGTAAGCTTATGCGTTCATTTTCAGCTTTAAATTGTCGTTTCAGTCCTTCTACAGTCTACACACCATCAAGTACCCACTTTATGAATAGAAGTTTAAAAGCAGTCCTATCAAAGGCGGATGAAATCCATTATCTTGATAAATGGATTTTGTTATAAAATGCAAGAGAGAGACGAGCTTATCCAATTCAGGCGATTTATTGGTCGGTCTTAAGTGGCTGGTTTTTAATCTCGTGTTTACTTTCAACAGATTTTACTTGTTTCCTACAAGTAAACGTCTATTCTGTCTTGTCAAATAAATATAAAATCTATTAGACATATCGGCTTTTCTTCCCTCCTCCTTCTCCTCCTCCTCCTCTTCCTCCTCCTCATTCTACTCTTCCTACTCTTCCTCCTCCACCTCCTCCTCCTCTTTCTCAGCCACATTCTGTTTCTCCACCCCCTTATGTGGCTTTTTATATCTTCATCCTCTTCTTTTTTTCTTCCTCCCAATTCGCCTACTAATATACTATTATCACCTTCCTTCTCTGATTTTTTTCTTATCCTCCTCCTCCTCTTACTCCTCTTTTCTACATTTCCTCTTTCTCTCGTCCTTCTAATCGTCCCCGTCTCTCTGTTTATCTTTTCGTACAAAAACTCTTCCTTCTTATTTCTCTCCTCCTCCTCCTCCACCCTCCAATCTTTCCTCCTCCTCTTCATTCTCCTTCTCTTTTCGGTCCTACTACTTCGTCTTTCTCCTTCTTCCTTCCTTCTATCTTTTCTCCTCGTCCTCCTCATCTTCATCCAATCATCCTTCTCCTCCTTACCCTTTCTCTCTCTCTTTTACCTCTACCTCTTCCTTCTCTTCTTCTTCCTTCTTTTCTTCTTCCTTCTCTTCTTCTTCCTTCTCTTCTTCTTCCTTCTCTTCTTCTTCCTTCTCTTCTTCCTCCTATGCCACCCCACACACCCAACCCACCACACCACCTCAACCATACATATCACCCCTCACCATAACCTCTTCTCATTTCTCCAGCGCCAGCTCAAGTCCACCAACCGCGCACTCGTCCGCGACCTTCTCGGCATCGGAGCGTCCATCCACCAACTGCGTGGTCTGACGGACTGCCAGAGCTTCAATCCGGACGAGCAGTCAACCGAGACGGGAGAGGAGCGAAGCCCCGACTGGACGATGATCCCAGTTCATCCAAGCGCATCCGCTGACCTCTGTATCCTTCTCGACGGTCATCTCACCAGTCCGTTGACGGTGAAGAAGAAGAGGAGGATGAGGGCGGAGGAGGGGATGACCGGTCGAAGATCACTGGACACGGTCACTATGACGTCCCCTCGTCACGCTGACCAGAACGAATTCTATGTATAGTTATGTGGTGGTGGTGGTGGTGGTGGTGGTGGTGGTGGTGGTGGTGGTGGTGGTGGTGGTGGTGGTGGTGGTGGAGGTGGTGGTGGTGGTGGTCGTGGTGGTGGTGGTCGTGATGATGATGATGATGATGATGACGATGACGATGACGATGACGATGACGATGACGATGACGATGACGATGACGATGACGATGACGATGACGATGACGATGACGATGACGATGACGATGATGTTGATGATGATGATGATGATGACGATGACGATGACGATGACGATGACGATGACGTTGATGATGATGATGATGATGATGATGATGATGATGATGATGATGATGATGATGATGATGATGATGATGATGATGATGATGATGATGATGATGATGATGATGATGATGATGATGATGATGATGATGATGATGATGATGATGATGATGACGACGACGACGACGTTTTCGATAACGCTGACGATGATAATGAGAAAAACAGCAGCAACTGCCTGTGGAACCAGAAATTTACTTTTAATCAAATATTTTAACAAATATATATAGGACCGAGTGGTATCTTAGACACCTTTTAATTGCAATTATAAATCTATTATAGTCATCAATACTTTGAGCATTATAATTGTATTACTTTCAATAAAGAAGGCCCATTTCACGTAAACCGGTTTCAGCATGACGTTTAGTAATAGAAACTAATAATTCACGTTATGCATATACACCGTGAGGCATAATGCAAGCTTGGAACGATCTTGACCAGCGAAATATTGACTTGGCGGTGCGTGACTGGCGCAAGCGACTTCGCGCATGCGTAGAAGCAAAAGGCGGGCAGTTAGAGTAAAAACTGAAATTGTATTTACATTGACTGCTATTTGGCTATAATTTTCCTGAATTTCATTGACATTGTTTGAATATTGTTAAAATTATAGCAATTTTTCTAGTAGCTTTTGTTTTTTTATGCCTTACGGTGTATAATAGTAGGATCTAATGCAAGTGTCTCTTGCTTGCCTCCTTTCTGCAACTAAAGTTGGGGAAGAAAGAACCGGTTTGATTTGCGATGAAGTCGTGAAAGAACATCAATCAATCGATCAATCAATCTATCAATCAATCAATCAATTTTAATGGTCCGTTTGTAACAGCAACAAGCACACCCGGTCAGGAACAAAAACTTCATCTGAGGCATGTTACGTTCAGTCTTAAGGTGAACTCATGAAGAACCAATGTTGATAGACCTTTTATTACTTCTTCTTGCTATTATTGTACAGAAACACAAAGAGTCAAACGTTGTCAAAACGTTATTTTATGTTTCATTACCGGATGTGTATTTCTTAACATGTTGTTTTTAAGGCTTCATTGCTAGTTATGCATTTGTTAAAATGTTACTTTCTGTTTTACTACTGTAACAGGTGTGCATCTTTTAAACATATTGTTTTAAGCTTCAACATTAAGTGTGCATTTGCTGAAATGATATCCTGTATTACGATGTTGTACAGTTGGACAAGCATTTGCTAAATTGTTTTTGTGTAACTTATAGGCTAATGCTAGGCCTGCATTTATAAAAAAAAACATTACTTTAATTTGCATAGCCATAGGTGTGCTTTTGTTGAAATGTGATCTTAGGCTATATCTGTATGTACATTTTATAATACGTTATTCCAGGTTAATCTTGGTTTTATCGTCATCAGTAACATATAATTTCGATGCCTAAATGTTTTTATAATGTTTACAACTTAGCCGAGTGATAATATTTTATTCCAACATGATGATCATGTCTCTTATTCGGCACTTCAACCTTAGTTAATTTCGGCATATGCATATTTTGAGCCGTAGACAATAATACAATTGTGCTTTTCAAAGAGGTTTCACTGAAAGGATAAACCAATTTATGATTATTATGGGACCAAGTGAACTTAAGACATAACTTAATCTTGTCCACTGTCCAGGTTAAGTTTAATCCAGCCTAACCTGTCCTATCCTGCATTCCATAAAAATCAATCCCACCTTTTTTTATCTTGCCATATCCTAACATTTTTATATCCTTTCTTGTCACATCATATACCCTATCATATCCCATCAAAATTGATCAACTCATTTATTATCTTTTCCCACCTTTCTATATATTATCCTGCTCTATCTCATCTTATCTAAACCATAGTCTTCTTATTCTATCGCATACCATAACTTATCCTAGCCTATCTTATCCTATCCCAGCGCATGCATCCTATTGTAATTCTTTCAATTACTATCCTATCCTAACTTATCCAAATCAATTCCTATCATATCTCATTTTATTGTAATTATCGTTGCATTTGCTATCCTGTCGTCATCAAAGTAATAATAAAACCAAGCTAATCTATACTCTAATCTGATCTATGTACAATATGACTCATTAAACACCTCTATTTGATTTTAGTTACCGTAAAGATTAAGACAGCATCGCAATCAATAATTATGGCAGCCAATTTATTGCGACAGAGCTTTAGGAAATAATCACCCAACGGAGAAGAGCAATCGCTGAAACACCTTTTCTAAGGATTTAAAACATTTTATAAATAATTTTAGAAGATAAAACATTAAGTCATTGAGCGTTCAAATCAAGACCGCGTCTTATACACAAGGCAATAATGCATATTACAATAGGCCGTATACGAACTTTGTATACGGTCCTACGATAGTCAAAAATAGGTTATTGGGAAAAATAAGTTATTCATTGTTCCAAAAATAGAAAAATGAAATAAGCTTACCAAATTGATAACCTTGAATTTTTCACTGAAACAGATTAAGCTAAGCTGTAGAGGGGTCAATCGTTATCTCTTCTGACAGTTCAGCACTCATTGATAAATCGCACTGAAGCGCACTACTTAAGACACCTCTTTTAACTATTAATAATTTATTATAAGTACTGTGAAGTAACGTAAAACAACTAAGTGCTGTAATAATTATGCCAAGCAAATTTCTGTCCAGGGTAACGGCCCCCGTTGTCGTAGACCCTGGTCAAATCGGATCGACCGAAAACAACGGTTTCTAAACACCCGCCTCAAACAAAATAAGCAACTAATAAGTACAAGCAGCCAATTTGTTTTTAGCGCATGCACTACTAATTGAAATCTTGTTAGCCGTCTTAGCAACCCCTCTATTCCTAAACCACCAAGCAACCACTAAGAGAACATCTACAAACTTAAACGTGTTTTCTTTGCCAATATTGTACACAAACAGTCAAACGTTGTTAACATGCCATTTCACGTTTTTTACGTTTCATTTCTTAACATACTGTTTTAAAGTGCACTGCTAATTGTGCACTTGTTAAAATGATGTTTTGCATTACGTCGTTTGAACATTACATTTAGCATTGCTTTTAAATTTTGCACTAAGTCCACTAATTATACGTAAATCGACGTCAGCAGCATGAGGACAACAATGCAAACAATAGCAGCTTCTATTGCACACAGTGACTAAAGTGACTAAAATATAAAACCATATAGTTCGGTATTTGCTTCAGTATACATGCAAGTCATTAAGAAAAAATATTGTAACCCATGCATTGTGGGGCGCGGTGTTGTAGTGGTGGCGTCGTTGCCTTGGAGCCGGAAGGTTCGAGGTTCGAATCCACCTCAAGTCGCCACGTAGAGACCTTGGAAAAGTCATTCACTCACAATTGCTCAGCGCTTCGGCGTGAAACTCCGATGCAGTGTCCGCGCTGCATTCTGGAGTGCCTCTGAGTAGCTAGATCTTGAAGGGGCGCTGTAACAATTGCACATACAAACATGCATTGAGGACGAGGAAGGTGATTCACTTAAACACCTTTTCTAAGGAATTATAGGACACTACATAAAAGCAGAAGAAGACCCGGGTGACTGTTGTTGGAATTATCTATTCATTACAGGGCTGTCTTATTAAGCACATTAAGAGAAATAATTATGTACTGCTTCAAACTCCGCCACTGGTTTCACTCTGCCAATGTCCGTCCCAAGCTTGCATGGATAATGGTTTAAAAAAAAAAAAATTATGTAGGCCTAAACAGTAGCTCATAATTTTTTACGGGAATGCCATTTTTGGGAACACCCTCGCCGTGACGTTCAGATTTAAGACTGGTATAGCTATAGGAATCCTTCCTGTTATATTATTATCTCATTATTATTCAACAGTTTAACGACATCTTATAGCTACAAAGGCTGTTGACGTCTTTAAAGTTACGGTATCAATATATTTCAGTTCACTGTTGTTTAAATGTTCCGCAGTTTCTGTCTTTATTGTCTATCTGTTTTCTTTTCATTGTTCTTTTCTGGAATTTGTATGATGATCTATGTCCATGGCGACAGTGTTCATAAGGTGGTTGCTGTAGATCCTCTTTGATGCATTGGTCATTATTTAGTGTCACTATTTAACATGCATGCATATATTTAACTATACATTCATTTCCTGATTTTTATTTTATTTATTTTTAATTAATACATATATAAGCAAATAGATTAGATATTAAACATTTATATGAAAATCAAATCATTCAGCCATCATCTATAAGCTTAACAATAATAGCAAAAATCATTTTATTCAATGCGTATTTAATCTATTACAGAATTAGTTAACACAGACACATACACACAAACACATACACACACACAAACACACAACAAATACAACTAAAATTATAATTCATATTATCTCAAAAGCGATGCAATACTTATATATAAAGTCAATCCTAACTTTAAAAGGTGTGTATTCTGAAGTTATGCTTAATTATTGCATTTACATCTATCAGGATTAAATTTTATATGAACGCTTGTTACAGTGCTTCTTCGGGTTCTACTCAAAGGCACTAAATGTCCAAATCTTGACATTTTTGGCAGTCAGGGAGTGGGCGCGGTGGTGTAGTTGTGGCGCCGTTGCCTTGGAGCCGTAAAGTTCGAAATCCACCTCGCCGCGTAAGGACCTTGGGCAAGTCCTTCACTCCCAATTGCTCAGCGCTTCGGTGTGAAATTCCGATGCAGTGTCCGCTCTGCATTTGGGAGCGCCTCTGAGTAGCGAGAGCTTGAAGGGTCGCTATGACAAGTGCACATACAAACAAACAATCCCATCCAATTATATCACATTCTATCATATCCTATATTTTCCTACCATACTCATATCTTATTCTGACTTATGCCGTCCTGTCATATCCTATTCTATCATATTCTATCTTATTTATTATACCTATCCTGTTCTATCCTATCATAATATACCATCCTATCATAATCATTTCAATTACTATCATAGGCCTTATATAAAGTCTGATTTGTTCAAATCATTTCCTATCATATCACATTGTTATTACCATTGCCCTATTGTGCATGCTATCCTATCCTCACCCAAATAATAATAATAATGAAACCATGCAAATTACAATCTAATTTGATCAATTACCAACAATTATAACTCATAAAATTCCAATACCATAATAATTAAGACAACATCGTGATAAATAGCAGCTTCAATTGCGCCAGCAGTGACTAAAGCTCTCAAACCAAGCAAAGTCATCGCCATTCGGTATTTGCCTCGATTGGAAAAAGCGTTAAGAAAATCTATATATATAAAAATGTAACCGCGTTTGGCACGGCTTCAAAGATCTCCGAACTTTCTTCATTGATTGCTTTCGAAACTTCACCAAAACGTTTAGTTCCAACACGGCCAGGTTTGCAGAATGGTTTTAGGGAAAAAGCGCAATGTTTTAAACAAAAAAGCAACTTTGCAAATTCTACCGTTTTCAACACATAGCCTACGCGCGTCAATAAGCATTGCATACCAATTCGGGCAGGTTTGTTCCGTAAATTTCTTTAGCGCATTTCATTACGGCCTTCGCATTTCATTACGGCCTTCTTGCTAAAGCGTTTTATTGGAGGCGAGGGAGCGGGACGAACAGGGAGGAGAGAGATGGGGGATGCAGGGAGGCCGAGGGGGAGGGGAAGGGAGAGGGGAGGGGGAGCGGGAGCGGGAGGGGGAGCGGGAGGGAGAGGAAGAGGGGAGGGGGAAGAGGAGGGGAGGGGGAGGAAGAGGGGGAGTGGGAGGGGGAGAAGGAGGGGGAGGGGAGGGGGAGGGGAGGGAAGAGGGAGGGGACGGGGAGGGGAGGGGAGGGGAGGCGGAGGCGGAGGCGGAGGCGGAGGCGGAGGCGGAGGCGGAGGCGGAGGCGGAGGCGGAGGGGGAGGGGAAGGGGAGGGGGAGGGGGAGTGGGAGGGGGAGGGGGAGAGAAAGGGGAGGGGAAAGCTCTTTTCAGCCACAGCAACGCGTGGCCGGGTTCAGCTAGTATTATAATATTTACCCATGCATTGGAGACGAGGAACCATTTTATGAAAATACACATGGAATTTGATACAAGGGACACCCGCAACCAATGGCTGTCGCTAACGACATTTACTGCGCTATGAATATTCAACATTTACTGCGTTATGAATATTCATTAGATCATCTGCGTTGCGTTAGTTCGGTAAAATAGCAAAAATCTGTTGTAATTTGCAGTTTAGCGTCACTGTGTGATAACGATGCTTACTAATAATAATAATAATAATATATTTTCTTTATTGAAACGCCTGCAAAAGGCACTGCGCTTTACTTTTACAACTCACTGCCAGCCTGTAGGGTTGTCAAGCGTCCGGTAATGAACCGGACAGTCCGGTATTTGCACAATCTGTCCGGTTAGAAATTTCAGGCATTACCGGACACGGTTGTGTCCGGTAAATAATTATTGCTAGCAACAAGTGTTGGAGTGTATAGTTTCTTGGGTTTGTAAACAGACATCTGTTTGCGATTTTCCAATTATATTGCCATATGTATTCGAAAAGCATTTTTTTAAATTCGTTAGACACCCTATTTTCTTGTATGTAGTTCGTTAATAAACTATCCAATATCCAGCAGAGGTTTCCATTCTAAAATAGCAATCAAGTTCCTACTGACTTAACACCGCTTCGTTCGTAACAATCACGTTTTGTTCCAAATTTACTTGCACACACGCAAGGTCACTAGATCACAATATCACATACATGCATGTATTACGATAACTCTTTGCACACCGAGTTATACGCTTCATGAAGCGAATTATTTCTAAAAAAACATGAAGTTTCGAAGCTCATTCGTCCCTTGTGGCTAGATGTCTAACATGAATATTCATCACGCAAATTCAAGCTCATTGTCTGATTGGTTGCGGGACTCTCATGTATCAATTACCATGTGTATTTTCATTAAATGCGACGAGGAAGGTGAATCACTTAAACACCTTATCTAAGCAATTATAGACTGCTATAAATAAGAGTAGAAAAAGGCGCAAGTAATTACAAGTCGAAAAGGTTCTTTAACATAATTATTTAGTGCATTGCCGTCTTATATTTATAAGCACTTGACTTACTTGACTTATGGCTATGACGATGCTTTCGCACGTGACAGCCGCCCAGCTATTCAAGGCGTTTCTTGTCAATTATTAATAATGCCACTGTGGTTTTTAGACACCTTTCATATATATATTATAAGCACTATATAATAAACAAAACTGCGTTAAAATCGATACTTTGGTCCACACGTTACTTACTTCACTTACTTGACATATGGCTTTGACGATGCTTTCGCACGTGACAGCCGCCCAGGCCCAGCTATGGAAAATCTCCACTTCTATCTCTCTCTTGGGCTTTGTGTGTAGCCTCCCGTACGGCCCAACCCATCTCCCGACAGTCCTCACGTATCATCATGTCGACACATCGTCGTGGTGTCCATTATTAGCAGAGGAGATACAGTTGTGCAGTCTTGCAAAACGTTAACTTCCAAACGACGGCTTCAGCTGTTGAAAAAAAAGTGAAAAATTAATATGTAGCCTACTGAGGCAAACTCCGCCACTGCTTACACTCTGCCAGTGCCAGTCCCAGGCCCAGATAAAGGTGGGGGCGTCGCAAATGATCTATGTTATCACACAGTCACGTTAAACTGCAACTAAAGACTGCTACTAGGTAATATGCCTGTAATTACGGCGTGCAAAATTCGTATGGGGCCTCGAAAGTCAAAATAAGTTATAGAACAAATAAATTTATTAATTGCCTCAAAATGTAAAAATGAAATGCCAAGTTAATAACCTTCAAATTTAGCACTGACACAGTTTAGGTTAAGCTATTGTGATATAAGTTGAGCGCCTCTGAGTAGTTTCTTGAAGGGGCGCTATATAAATGCTCTGAATGAATGAATGAATGAATGAATGAATGAATGAATGAATGAATGAATGAATGAATGAATAAGTTAACTTTTCCGTTTTTTTGCATTAGCACAACGATTACAATCATAAAAATTGTCCTTGTGTCACTCCCAAATTAAGCGCTCACGAATCATAATATCATTCGGACACGAAAGGGTTAAATATGAGTACACGTGATTGACGTGACGTCACGAAAACACGTGAATATAATTATTTAGCTCTAAGGCCATGTTGAATGTTCGGGCGTGTACGAATGCAAGAGTGCCCATATAGGGCCTACGACGACCTTAAAATTACCACGTTTTAATAACCTATATGAAAGAATAATATTTATAATATAATATATATATATATATATATATATATATATATATATATATATATATATATGCTCATACACATATATGAGCATATATATATACTCTTTATCTACAATAGAAAAGGTCAAACATTGAGCATCTTTTCCTTAGCGCTGCAATCACGCATGGATATCCAAATAATTTATTACAATAATGTAAAAGAAATCTTAAATCTTTGAACACCATTTCTAAGCATGCACGCAATTTACAAATACGAGTAGGAGCGTGGTGTCCATTAATAACAGGATAGCCCATATGCAGTCTTGCAAAGATATTAACTTCCAATCGATGGCTTCAGCTGTTGTTAAATTATGACTTAAAATCAAGTACCTCTCAAAGGTATCCATGCATGAGAGATACCATATCGGTATGAAGTGTAAGCAACTTCATTTTCTTAGTCTCGGCATATGAGGACTGGTGGCCAATCCTCTCCCTCACCGTCTATTCATCACACCGACAGCATTACATTCAGTCCCAATAGCTGAGTTGACCTGGGCCACAGCAGATGGAGCAGAAATATAAAAGACAATTTTATACCCATGAGGGGACTTGAACCCGTGACCTATCGACTAACAGCCCAACGCGATAACCACTACACCACCGAGCAACCAGTTGAACGATGTCCAAACAACTTACGGAGCGAACTATGATGAACATCGTCGTTTAATTTCAAACTCAAATTCCCGACCCAGACGACACCCACCTTAGTATAATAGCTGTTCCGCCCCCTCTGATCCTATGGAAACCCGACCCGTACCTCTTTGGATAACTCTTTTGACTCAACGCAGGGCTTTTGAATAAGCTGGTGCCCCGCGCTTGGCTTTCGAATGGCACTTCAGAAGTTTTGAGTTTACGATTACTAAACTCACACAGCGTAATACAATTACAATTCATGGCATGACTGATGATATCAAGTTATTACATGAATCGAATTTAACTGTCTGGCAGCATTGCAAGGCGTCCATCACACCCAACTACTCGATTTAACAACGCCATCTGCTGAATGGAAGGTTGAGTGGACCTTTGGGAGGGTATACCGTCAGTACACTCTTCAGTGCCAGAGTGTTACCAAAGTCCTAACTATAATTGTACTCCCTCCCCGAACTCAATATAATTAATTGGATGGCAAATTCCACAGCTGCAGAAAAATCCTAAAAACTCAACGCTGACGTGAGTGTCGTGTTGTTGGTGGTGGTTGGGGCCGGGGGGGGGGGGAGGTGAGGGAACTACAAAGGGTTACTTTGTGTGACTGTGTCCATTGTTCGAGTGCAGTTATTATTACAGCTCGAGGGGCTGACCCTGATGGTTCGCCTCTTGGTGTTGTGTAGAATGATGATGTGGTTCATTGCTAATATAGGGGTTGGGTTGGGTTACCGTGATGGGTACAATACACCATGTGGTTCATTGCTACTCTGAATGGGCGGTGCCTAAAAATGTTTCTCTGCTGAATGTGTTGGTTGCCACTGCTGTGAATGTTGTAAGACAGGTTATACGGTTCAGTGAACCCACAGCTGGTTCGAGTTTTTAAACATGGTCGCAGAGGTTAAGGACAAGACAGTCTTCTTGTAACTTCAACAACTCTGACATAGCCATCTTGTTTTTTCATCCATCCATCCGTTCAACCTATCAGCCATCATTTATGTAGGTAGGTAAGTGAGTAAGTAAGTAAGTAAGTCAGTCAGTCAGTCAGTAAGTAGGCAAGTAAGTAAGTAAGTAACGTTTATTTACACTTGATAAGGTTCATGCATTTTTTAAAAAATGGAACAAGAGCAAATTACTGAGTCACACCTGGGTGTGTAAAAATTATGTTTGCATGTATGTGTGCATGCATGTCTAGCTCTGTCCATGTGGTGCTAACACATTCATATATGATCCATCCATTCCGTATTCCCTCCATTACTCCATCCATTCATTAATCCATTCATCCATTCATTCAACCATTAATTCATCCATCCTTCATGCATTCATCCCTCCCTCCCTCCATCCATCCATCCATCCAACCACACATACATCCATCCATTCATTCATCCATCCATCCGTCCATCCATCCATCCATCCAACCACACGTACATCCATCCATTCATCCATCCGTCCATTCATCCACATTCATCCATCTATCCTCCTATTACAATTACTCAGCGACCATTCAAACGTCTGTAAATTCCACGGAGACACAAGTTCACTTAAAATAATTCTAAACGTCACAAACAACAATTTCCACTGAGAACATCAACATCATGTAGAGAGGTCACCAGAAGGTCACGAGGTCCCTAAAGACACCAATGACGTCACCACGGGGTCACCGTGGTGACCCCGATTTCTGGCGCCCTTTCTTTCTCCGCGCTTAGGACACGCTCTATTTTCGCACCATAAACAGTGGGTGATTTTTAGGAATTATTTCAATATTATTTTGTTGCGCAATTGTTTAACGATGCAGCCAATCACTTAAATAATTTGGACGAGTCGCACTTTTATATAGCATTGACTGCATCAATGTTAGAGGTGTGTAAGTAAAGTGATTTTTTAAAGATTTATTGAGTTGTTTTTCAAAAGTAACTTGGGTAATTTGCTCGAACTCCATTTCTATAGAATTGATGAAATCAATCTTAACCCTCGAGTGCCCAAGGGAGGGGGGTCCGACCGGACCCCAGGCCTGTTTTCCCCGGATAACTTTTTAAAGGCTATGAATCTGCAGAAACGCTTTTAGGTATTCCTAGGCCAACCATTTGGGCATAGAATGGTATATTTTTCGTGAGTATTGTCCTACCCTGCACCCCACAATCACAGCATATACTAAGGGTACCGCATGATATTCGGCTGATATTCACACACGCGTATAGGTTTCCTTCGGTAAATAACGCAAACAAGCATAAAATGTATCACGAGATTATTACACTATTATTTTACACTAGGTGGTGTTATTGTGATATAAGATATATCAATCGATTGCAAATTCATTTGGGATCACATAGAACTAAATTATGTAACGATATTCCAATCCCTTCTCAAGATATTAACAAAAAACGCTGGGGTCCGCGCGGACCCCCTCCTTGGGCCTTCGTGTACCAAAAATTACCTTGGGCACTCAAGTGTTAAAGGTGTGTGAAGACACGCTAATAGTTTACCAAGAGTCTAATGACATTTTGAGCTCATGACACCCTAATGGAGTTCACAGGGATCAGCATCATTCGTTCAACATCATACGACATCCAGTATAAAGCTAACCTTAGTAACTTCTCTTGTTTACATCTCAATGGCCAACATGCAGGCGAGACAATCCCTTGCTAACGCTGTCAACACTACTTCCATGATACGTCACATTGCAGTGCACAGCACGAAATTCTAATTACTCTCAGAAAATGTTCAGGGCAACATTTATCAGCTGCTTTTTTATTGTCAGATTTTGAAAAACCCTATCAAGCTTTAAACATATTCATCAGTATTTGAGTAATTCTGTCACCGCCGAACTCGGGTGTTGCCCGGCCTAAGATTCGATGAGGAAGGAGGGGGAAAGAGAATTTATATATGTCAAAATGCCAGCTGAATTTAATACCTTTAATTGAGTTATAAAAGCGGCCATGGCAATCAAAAGATGACGTCACTGCTAATAATAGACATCTGTTCAGATTAAGACACCTTTTAAATTTGAGTACCAGACACGATATTTAATTTGAAACTAAAACAGAAATCTTATTAGCCAACCTCTTTTCATCTTCTTTGTAATACTGCGCAATCAGTGCGAGTAACTGCAAGAGATAATTATCATTGTTTACATTGCAATGACAAACAAGGCAACACACCATTGCTAACTAGGCATGTGAATTGCCACAAGACGTCGCATTACTTAACGCAACGCAAATTTCAACTGCTTTTTATCGTCAGGATTTGAATTGGCTTTTGTAGTAAGTTGCGAACGATAGGGTTGCCTTTCTTCTAGTACAAACAGGAAATGAAAATGCCAACCATGCGTTTTATCGTTTAGAAAGCAAGTTTAGGGAGACTTTGACTAGCTAGTCATCGTTCATTATCAGTTCCCGACGCCAGTCATTGTAAGGCTATGGGTATACGAATATCTTATCCCTGTGGTTTTTTTCTTTGTTGCATTTCACGAATTTTTGCAGTTTTGAGGATTAATTTTTGGAACGATATGCATTGTTCAATCTTTGAAAATGTTCAGGGCTTAACGACACTGTTTCATATCGAAGATGATTAGTGTCGGAGGCAGAGAACAACCTCACACTCCACTTTTATATTGCGACCGAGCCACCCGCTGTAAAGATCCCCGCCCGGGAATTGAACCTGGGCCGCCAGCGCGGCGAGCGGGCTACAACCCACTCGACCACGCAGGATCAATCTTTGCACGTCGCGCTTTATTATAGCATTGAGAGAATTAATGTTAAAGGTGTCTAAAGGCAGGTTAACTATGAACAGTTTGTTGACATTTTAAGCTCATGACTATCTAATGGAGTCCCCATGCATCACGTTCTCACGTTCTATTTTATACAAGGTGTATTAATTTCAAGCTGAGTAATTTGAACATAACTGATCCTGCTTACATCGCAATGGCCAACAATGCGATAAAATAAGTCTTGCCAAAAGCTGTCAATTACCTTTGCATTACTGAGCACTGCGCAACATTCTAATTGCTTTCACTCGATGCTAAAGTCGACATTTATTTTATCAACGGATTTTTATTTTCAGGTTTTGAGCAACCTCGTCAAGCTATTACTCGTCAGAATTTAGGAAATTTATGTCGCCGCTAAACTTTGGTATTGCCAGGCCCAAGTTTTGAGGATGGAGGAGGGAGAGAGAGAAACCATATCTACCGAGATGGAAGTTGAATTTTATTATGGTGAGAAATCTTGAGCGAGAATGACCCCTGGCGAGCAAAAGGTGTCGTTAATCAATTGAAACTAATAATGAACGACGCTCAGAAAAGTCAGAATACACACCTTTTATAAGCTGACATACTATACCATATGTAATTGAAGCCAAAGTTCAAAACCAGAATTTTAATCCATCGGACAAGATTTCATAAACTGATAATTGTTCCGCATAGTGCTGTAATATACCGAACAAATTTTTCGAGGGCAACGGCCTCTGTTGTCATAGACCAGCGGTTCTCAACCTGTGGGTCGCGACCCCCACGGGGGTCGCCTGACGATTTGCCAGGGGTCGCCTGGCCCCTTCAGAAATTTGCAAAAGATATTGGCCCAATAGCAATTTCAACGCTGTCTACTGCACAATAACAAACTGAAATAAATTTTTACTCAAAAGTTAGATTGCGGCAGCCAATTTAATTTTGTCCATTTTAGTTTTCAAATGTAAACTGCGCTTTTGCCATTTTTCTAAAGAAACACAGGGAGGAATATTTATTGAAGTCTAGACCACCTCTGTGATCACTGAAATCATGAGTATTTTTTTAAAATTATGGCTTAGAATGTTACGGTGCACAAATCCAAAATATTGGTAACAATTGGGACTGACATTCTGAGGTCTTAAACCATGACTATCAACAGTGAAAAAATTCAAATGACAGTTTAAAATAGGCTACTGATTGGAAATTTAGAAAAGTTTAAGAATGGAAAGAGGACATTTATTGTAGTCAGAAACCATGTCTTGAGCACTAAAATTATGAAAAAATTGTGATAAAAAGTTCTGAACAATGAGAGGAGACACTTTGAAGTCGTAAACCACGACTATCAGCAGTGAAATGATGAAGAGTTTCGTAAAAACGACAGCCTAAAATGGTACATTGCGGGGTGGAAAATTGTCGACAATGGGGAATGGCACGTACGTCCATTCCCCCAAACTCCTCCCCTGCTCGGTGCATTCATAAGAACACAATTAAAGTTTTTGAATTTGCTAGCATCGCAAAACGAATCACTGCAGTAAGGTGAAATGAGTGTTAAGAAAAGAACTATTGACCAATTTTCAGATAGCCTATTGCTTATAATAGTTGCAGCATGAATACGGAAATTAGAATTAGGTCTTTGTCATGACATTTTATCGCTAGAATCAATGAAACCCAACAAATAAACCGAAGAGCACTATTCAGATAGGCTGCTAACCATCCTAGCCATGCAGGAAAGCATGACCAGTAGGCCTATTTTTAAGAACAAAGCTGATGATGCCAAGAAGGCACACTTGACTTGAGACAACAGGTTTGAAGAATTCCAGAAGACGCTGCAGCTGTTAATTGTATTGTATTGTATTTAAACATTTATAAAGCGCCTCTAGTAGGGTGAACCGTTCAGAGGCGCTCCCAGTGCGCAAGGCCCAGCGAGAAGAAACAGGTTTTGAAAAGAGACAAAGCAGAGGAGAGACTACCAGACAGAAGTGTAGAGCGAACAGAAGGAGAAAGGGCATTCCAAAGAGAAGGACCAATTGAGACAAATGATCGAGACTGAGCCATAACAGTTACATCACAAGCCGAATAGGCTTATATAACTTCGACTACTTCAAACTAAAGGAAACCTCATACAACTGCCAAAACAGTTTTCGATTTATGAGGGTGAAATGTATAACAATGGACACAATCAATTTTGTCGTTGGGGGTCGTCACAACTTTTGAAATGTTAAAAAGGGGTCGCCGGACTAAAAAGGTTGAGAACCGCTGTCATAGACCATCGTGGAATCAGGATCCATCCACACTCAAACCAGACTATAGTTTCCCAAAGTGGTTCCGCGGAACATAAGGGTTCCGCGAGAACAACTTTGAAAAAAGAATATTTTTGGAGAAATTTTGCCGCAATAGGGCCTACAAAATTTCAAGCAGCAAGTTTGAAACTAGCGTCAGTCGTCTTTTGTGTTTTGTCCTCACCCGATCTTTCAGTGGTTATAATTATGTTATATATATATAATTCCTTTATTAGCTATCCAATTACTATCGTGTATAAGCATAGCTGTCACTGCGGAACGTAACGTAGGTGAGAGCTTTAGGCCTATGTCTGAACCGAGACTCAGTAATTTTGGTTATCGTTATCTCGACGAAACATTATAGTCTGAGCATCGCTAAACGAACAGTTTGAAAAGTATATCCAAGTCAGATCTTGCAGCAATCAAAACGGCGTGATTAGCTATCAATATATAGAAGTAGCATTGAGTATACAGATTTGTTGAACTGATGTGCGCCCTTTCCTTCGACCCAGCGCTTTATGTAGCATTCTTTTATGGGTTTTTTGCTGTTTTTTTTTTTGGGGGGGGGGGGGGTACAAAGTGAAACATTGACCGTGTTTAAACGATCCCTCCTGCTTCCAGGGCTTACAGAGGTTAAGCTCGTGCCATAGACCCATGCAGGGTATGTTATACTCTTGAGAGAAGAAGGACTGACTATTATTGTAAACTGGTACATGACTAGTCAGTAGTAAGCCTAATTATCATAGAGTACATACATGTAGTTTCACTTGGGACTAATATCGAGCGATCTTTGGTTGTGGTTGGATTTGCATATGCATCCGGGACTTTGCTGGACCGGCCTCATTCTGGACGCCAGCCTCATTCTGGAACGGCTTCATTCTGGACCGGCCTCAGCGCCACACTCGGCCATTTTGATTTCTTGTGTTTACGACTCGATTCGAAAAATGGACATCCTGACTGTAACCTACGAATAATCAAACTTCGAAACGACGTATCTCACACTTTTTACTTTTTCTTTGCTCAAGGTTCCCCTGCTAACCACCCGGATATCGTACACAGACATGGCCCGTGACGCATCATTATTGACGATCTCTGATTGGCTCACCCGTTGCGGCTTCCTATCCTTTCGATATCAGTCCCAGGTTTCACTTTGATCTTAGCCAAATGAATGAAGATGTTCATTAACACCAGTTGTGGATATTTCTGACACTTATTTATATGGTCAGTCAAGTGCATTAAAAAAGTATCCTAACGTGGTCATCATATTAACGGGTGTTTATCAAAAATTACGGCACATAGAAACTTCGAATTTGACCGTATTCGTTCATTGCAATTTTGCCTAATTATTGCGGTATATCTGAGCTATTTGCTAAGAACAGAGGACATGTAATACAAAGAAGTAGAATGTCCCCTATCTAATCTATGTTAAAATTACGTGATACTGGCGCCATTAAGCCTTGCCAGATAGAAAGACAGAGCGAACTGATGGCGGAAGTCCATTCCGTAGAGATGGACTTCTCTATGGAGACAAAGCATCTTGATTGAGCCGTTGCTCTCCTGGTACGAGGAACAAAATGAGAGGACCTAAGATGACGTAACGATGTGGCAGAGTGGTGGGCAAAGCCTGAGATCACAAAGATACTTCGGAGCAAGACCCAATTGACCTGAACTGAGACTTAAAACCCAAAACAAGAACTTTGAATTTATTGTATTCGGGCAGATAGGTATACAGTCATTGAAGTTGTTCAGTCATGAATTATGGAAAGATGTGTGAGAATCGAGAAACTCGGGCTATCAGTCTATTATTATAACAGCACTGAATACAGATTTGTTGAACTGATGCCCTTTCCTTCGACCCGCGTGCAGCGCTCTATGTAGCGTTTTATTTTATTTGTTTTTGTTGTTTTTTGGGGGTGGGGGTGGGGGGTGGGGGGTGGGGGGTGGGGGGGTTCAAAGTGAAACATACTTACCTATACTTACCATGACCGAACGGTCCCTCCTGCTAAGGGCTTACAGAGTTTTACCTCGTGCCATTGACCCTTGCAGGCTGCACTCTTGGGAGTAGTATAAATTGTACCACTCCTAGAGTACATAATAGTTTCACTTTGAACTTAGCCAAAAGGCCGAGTAGCGATAACACCTCAAATATTTCTGAAACTTATATAGGGTCGGTGAAATGCATTAAAAAAGTATCTAACGAGAGCATCATATTAACGAATGTTTATCGAAAATTACGCCATCTAGAAACTTCGAATTTGATCGTATTCGTTCATTGCAATTTTGCCTAATTAATGCAGTATATCTAAGATATTTATGAAGAAGAAAGGATATGTAAAAAGAAAAAGTAGAATGTTCCCTATCTAATCTATGTTAAAATTATTACGTGATACTGGCGCCATTAGGCCTAGCTGCGGACTTTTGGCGTCGTCCGTTGTCATTGGCAACCATTATTATAATTGCGTTTTCAATGAGGAAAAGCGTTGAATAATAATTAATTTTAAGCGATTGTAAATTATAGGCCGTAAAATAACGTAGGCCCTTTTAAAGCGGAGCTCATTCAGTGCCCAGCCACGTAAACCTGTAATAGACTATGCCGTAGACCTGGAACACAAAACAACACTGTGTTAGTGTTATAGCACATAGTTATACCTTGTGCTCTTAATTCCTCAATGGAGTGGATGGATGGATCCAGATTTGACGATTGCTTATGACAACAGAGGCCGTTGCCCTAGAAAAAAGGTGTTTGGCATATTACAGCTTTTTAATGGAGTCTTCACAAGTTTCATTTATATCAGATTCGTTAGAGTTAACCTGAGTAACAGTACTGTCAGATGATTAGTTACACCCTTGTTAATTATTTCAGTAGCTTTCAACTTTCAGTTGTATATTTTGTGAACGAGACCCCAAGATCCTAGTCAGTTCCACGTTTTGCGCGACGTGCATTATTATTACATCGATTAACTTAATGTTAAAGGTGTCTAAAGAATAGGTCAATTTATCGAGCATTTAGTTATACTTTGTGTTCAAGCCTGCTTATTAAATCTTCACTCGTCTTATTTTATATCAGATTCATCAAAGTTAGTCTGAATTGCTGGAAGAGATAGCTTTGTTTACATTACAATTACAAACAAGGTAACACACCATTGCTAATTCTGCATGTGTATTGCCACGAAATGTCGCATTACAGAACGCAATGCAAATTGCAACTGCTTTTTATAGTCAGGATTTGAACTGGCCTTAACATGACCAACTGACCCTGTTGACATCTCAATGGCAAACATGCAGGGTGAGACATTCCCTTGCTTACGCTGTCAACAGTACTGCCGTGAGTCTTCTCCGGACAGCGCAAAGGAATTTTTTTTATTTGATCTCAAACAAGGCTCATGGCAACATTTATCAGTTGCTTTTTATAGTCAGGTTTTGAACAACACTATCAAGCTCTAAGCACCTTCATCAAGATTTAAGCAACTTCTGTTACTGTCGAGCTATGGTGTTGCCAGGCCTAGAATTAGATAAAGGAGGAGAGAGAAAGATTATGTATACCTAAGCCAGCATGCAGGCTGAATTTAAGACGCTTTGATTGAGCTTAGAAAGCGTCGAGTAGGTTACATCGTCGGACCGTCCCATGGCACTCAAAAGATGTCGTCATACAATTGATGCTAATTATCGACAGCGGATGATATAAGACACCTTAACACTCGAGTGCCCAAGGTATTTTTTGGTACACGAAGGCCCAAGGGGGGGGGGTCCGCGCGGATCCCAGCGTTTTATGTTAATATCTTGGGAAGGGATTGGAATATCGTCACAGAATTTAGTTCTATGTGATCCCAAATGAATTTCCAATCGATTGGTGTATCTTATATGACAATAACACCACCTGGTGTTAAATAACAGTGTAAAATCTCGTGATACACTTTTTAGGCTTGCTTGCGTTATTTACCGAAGGAAGCCTAGCGTTTTCATGCTAATATCTTGAGAAGGGATTGGAATATCGTTATAGAATTTAGTTCAGTGTAATCCCAAATGAATTTGCAGTCGAATGATGTATCCTATAGTACAATAACACCACCTGGTGTAAACTAATAGTGTACAAATCAAGTGATACATATGTTATGCTTGCATGCTTGCGTTATTCATTGAAGGAAAGCCTATACGTCCGGCGCGGACCCCAGCGTGTTCATGTTAATATCTTGAGAAGGGATTGGAATATCGTAATATTTTTTAGTTGTAAGTAATCCCAACTAAATTTGCAATCGATTGATATATATTATATCACAATAGCACCACCTGGTATAAAATAATAGTTATTGACCAGTAACCATGCGCTTGTATGAATATCAGCCGCATATCATGGGGTACCCTTAGTATATGCTGTGGTTGTGGGGTGCAGGGTTGGACAATACTCACGCAAAATATACCATTCTATGCCCAAATGGTTGTTCTAGGAATACCTAAAAGCATTTATGCAGATCCCTAGCCTTTAAAAAGTTATCCGGGAAAAACAGGCCTGGGGTCCGGTCGGACCCCCCCCTTGGGCACTCCAGGGTTAAACATCAGTTCCCGACACAATATTTAATTTGAAACTAATACAGAAAATTAATCAGCCAATCCTGTTTCGTCTGCTTGTCCATTCAACTAAGTCCGACAACGCTCGCACAAAGTTTTAACCAAGACCAGGGCTTAAATTGTGGCTGGACGGTCATGGACGGCGTCCATGCACTTATTTTGAAATATGAACGCCGTCCTGACACTTATTCACCAGCACAGCCTGGAAAGGTAAGGGGCGCCCAGATACTTCTTTTGGAAAGGTAAGGGGCGCCCAGGAACGTCTTTTGGACAGGTTAGGGGCGCCCATGCACTTCTTTTGGAAAGGTAGGGGCGCCCAGGCACCTATTTTCCACTCTTTAATCACTGACCAAGACGTCTCTGATATGAGGGGAAAGCGCGTTAACCTGAGTAACTGTAAGATAATACCCTTGTTTATTTCCGTTGCTTGCAACTTTGAGTTGTGTAAATGTGAATAATTGGACTGGATCGTTTAGCTTACTTTCGCGTTTTGAGCGACGAGCCTTATTATTACATCAATTAATTCAATGTTAAAGGTGTCTAAATAAAAGGTTATAATAATTATTTATTAGGCGTTTAGTTATACATTGTGTTCATGCCTGTTCAATTAAATCTTCACTCGTCTAATTTTATATCAGATTCATCAAAGTTAGTCTGAGTTACTGCAAGAGATATCATTGTTTACATTGCAATGACCAACAAGGCAACACACCATTGCTAACTTGGCATGTGAATTGCCACAATACGTCGCATTACAGAGCACAATGCAAAAGTCATCTTCTTTTTATCATCAGGATTTGAACAGCCTTGTCAGACTGGATTTGTTATTATTATTTTTTTTTAATTTTCAACCCTTTAATGCCGGAGGATATAGGATTTTTCATACCATTTACAACCATCTCGGCATAAAGGGTTAACGACATCTTGTAGCTGCAAATGCTGCTGACGCCTTTAGAGTTTTCAATGTATTTCGTCCATTGTTGTTTAGCTTTTCTTCAGTAAACAACTTCATCCGGATCTAAGCAATTTTTTAACCGCCATATTGTGATGTTACAGTCATGGGATTGATAACAATGATAAGAGAGGAGATTGAAAGAGAAACTACTTTAGCCAAACTGTCAGTTGAATTTTTACAAATAAATAAATATTCTATTAATTTTAGACGAGAAAGCGTCGACATCGCGATTTCGCTAAACAACGAGGGTCAATTAAAGTAAATTGCCACTCAGATAAGACACCTTTTATAACGTGATATTCAATATTATATTTTTAAGTCGTAGCACTACACTCAATGACACCATAATGAAATTTGCCAAAAAAACCGTTTCCTGATCAAATTCTTCGTTCACGAAGTCTTCTCTTTTCAACCAGTTAATTCACAAACATTGTTTACTTAGACCTACAGTAGGCTACGCGCTCATTGGCCTACTTACTTTTGTCGACCAGTAAATTATTGTTTTATTAGACCATGCAGTAATACTATTTGCAATGTATTCAGGAGTCGCGCGCGGTAGAGTGGTTCACTAGACATTTCAAAGGTATTCTTTAATCTCATAGACACTTCAGATTAAGTCAACATTACAATCAACGCAACATCTTCAAAGCGATGATACTTGTCTTAATGAAGCCAACGACAGTGTTCGATTTTTTCCACTTGAGTGACCTATTAACTCATTTAGCATTTTGCTGTTACAGGTGGCGGCCAAGAATAGATCAAAGGTTAAGGAGCAAGTTTTACAACCGTCTTTGCTTCACAAGCGATTATCTCTACAGTGTTATTATTATTATAATCGCATGCATACCATCTCGACCATGGACCGTCGCAGCATACTTGCGGATGTAGTTTTTACGTGTGATAGTTCCGGAAGTAACGTTTTACTGATGCAGTAGTAACGTGCGATTGTTCCGGTAGTAACGGGTCACAGTTGCAGTAGTAACGTGATATTGTTCCGGTAGTAACGGGTCACAGAATGCAGTAGTAGCGTGCTATTGTTCCGGTAGTAACGAGTTATTGGTACAGTGTTGATAGTTATAGTTGTTGATAAAATACTCACAATGAACAACACAAAAGCGAAACCCGCTCCAGACATTGATAATAATAACACCATGTCGACCGTTGATAAAGAAACTAGTCCCGATATACTGATAAGCGACGAAAACGACGGCTGTTTGTCGGCAGGAGCATCATCAACAAACGACAAGGAATTCAACAGTGTCAGTGATAAAGAAGTTTCGAAGTTAAACATCGAACTGATAGCGCCAGGAATAAAACAGGAATTGATAATGATCGACGGTGTGATAAGAGCAAGACCAGTCACCAATCCGGTAACAACGCTCCTGCTACGCCAGGTCGATTC
>OX243822.1:3886878-3909378 GCA_945859605.1 Lumbricus rubellus
GAGGTCCCAATGCGCTTCCGCGTGAGACTCAGATTCAGTGTCTGCACAGTAATCGGAGCGCCTCTGAGCAGGTCTCACTTGAAAGGGCATTCGACGTCTCGTCTCACAGTTCAGGACTCATTGAGAAATCGCACTGATCAATAATATTGGGAAACGCACTACTTAACACACCTCTTTTAATAGATAATAATTCTTTATAAATATTAAGAAGTAACGTAGAAAACCGGTTACTAATCAATCAATCAATCAATCAATCAATCAAATATTTTTATTTTGCAACCAGTATACATGAAAGGTTCACACATCGTTCACATTGGCTACAAAAAAGGGAGGCCCTAAAGGGATTTTTAAAAATCCCGCTGTCTAGGGACACCAACTATTAATGACTTGACGATGCAAGGTGGCCATGACGAAGTCTTTGCAAAATCAACACAGTGACTGACAAAAAAAGATAAAGCAACTTATACTAGAGAACGGAAGAAAAAACAAAACACAAAAACAGGAAACTGAAAACCTCAACACTGCTGAGTCACAAACAATAATGAAAAAGAACAAAAAAATCTTAACTATAGGCTACTGAACTGTACTGTACAGAGACCAACTGCAATGCACATACTGAGCGAACACTACTTTAATTTTATTTGGTACCTTCTATTAGAAAGGCGCTAAATTTCTTCTTAAATGTCCAAATACTGGGGCTCAATTTTATTTCCCTTGGAATTTTTTCCCAAGTGGTAACCCCACTAGACTTAATAGAAAACTGGCGCGTGTTAGTGCGAGCATAGGTTCGGTGGTACAAAGAAGAGTATCTTGTAAAATGAGAATGAACCTGGGATGAAAGCTGAAAATAATTTTTGTATATAGGTGGCAGAAGGCTTCGATCAAACCGGTACATAAATTCCCCTATTTGCAAAGTCCAAATCTGGTCGAGTTTTAAAATTCTAAGGTTGAGAAATATGGGGGCAGTGTGAGAGCCGTATGGAGCTCCCACAATAAGACGAAGAGCTCTTTTTTGCAAAATAATAACTCTATATAATCTTGTGACATAAGTAGAAGCCCACACTATGTTACAATAAGAGAGATATGGATGTACTAAGGAATAGTATAGTTTAATCCTAATACTAGATGGTAAAATGTAAGCAGTTCGAGCCATTACTCCAATATTTTTTGCTATTTTTGAGGCGACATGAGCAATATGTTCATTCCATGTTAAATGGCTATCAACATAAACTCCCAGAAATTTAGTAGATTCTACAGAAGCGAGAGAGATGCCGTTAATTTTTAATTGAAATTCACCAAGTGGAATTTTTTTCCTATGCGATTTAAACAGGATGTAGTTAGTTTTTTCCAAGTTTAAAGACAATCTATTAGCTTTAAACCAGTCGGCAATAAGTTCCAGCTCCACATTTATGATCTGAAATAGCGTATGCAAGCAAGAATGTGAATACTAAACAAGAATCTATGTTTATAAATGGCTCAGAATGTTGGTGCCTGAGAAAAGAAGATGAAAGAAGACTGCTGGTAGCAGAGATGAGTTGGCTGAGAGGAATACTGCGCAGATCGAGGATAGAAAGGATAGGCAACGAAAGTCGAAATAACTCGTGAAGAAACCGGACAAAAAGAAACAGTAATCGCGACAGAATCAGGAAGAGAAGACTGACTTGGTTCGGACATGTAACACGGATGGAGGAGAAACGATTGCCAGCGACAGTGCTATATGGACACGCAGATGGAGAAAGAAGCAGAGGAAGACCAAAAAAGACATGGATGAAGAACGTGATGGATGACCTAGAAACGAAGGGCTTGGACATACGAAGAGCGGTGGATAAGACCAGAAACAGAGCAACTTGGAGACGTCTTGTAAGGGCCTCATCGTCAGCATGCGCTTGACGAAGAAGAAATTATTGGTAAACACCCGCTTCAACCAAAATCAGTAACTTATAAGTACCAGCAGAAAATACAAATTTTTAACTCATACACTTCATGGTGATAAGCACTTCAATGTCGTTTCAGCAATTCCTCCATCCCCTAAACAACCAAGCAGACACTGTCTTAGAGAATAGAAAGTTAAATGTGTTTTCCTTGCTATAATTAATGTACACAAACAGTCAAACGTTGTTAACATGTCATTTTACGTTTCATTTCTGGATGCGCGTTTCTTAACATATTGTTTTAAACTGCACTGCTAATTGTGTTAATTGTGCATTTGTTAAAATGGTGTTTTACATTATACGTCGTTTGTACATGTACATTACATTTAGCATTGCTTTTAAAATTTGTATTTAAGTCCATTAATTTTACGTAAATCGACGTCAGCAGGAAGACAACAACCCAAACAATAGCAGCTTCTATTGCACATAGTGACTAAAGTGACTAAAAATCTAAACCCATAGTTCGGTATTTGCTTCAGTAAGTCATTAGGAAATATACCAGTAACCCATGCATTGTGGGGCGCGGTGGTGTAGTGGTGGCGTCGTTGCCTTGGAGCCGGAATGTTTGAGGTTCGAATCCACCTCAAGTCGCCGCGTAGAGACCTTGGACAAGTCATTCACTCACAATTGCTCAGCGCTTTGGCGTGAAACTCTGATGCAGTGTCCGCGCTGCATTCTGGAGCGCCTCTGAGTAGTTATATCTTGAAGGGGCCCTGTTTCAATTGCACATACAAACATGCATTGGAGACTAGGAAGGGGAAATCACTTAGACACCTTTTCTAAGGACTTATAGGACGCTACATAAAAGTAGCAGAAGACTCAGATGAATTCACTGTTGGAGTTCTCCATTCATTACAAGGCAGTCTTATCAATTAACCACATTAAGTGAAATATGTACTGCTGCCGACACTGGTTTCACTCTGCCAATGTCCGTCCCAAGCTTGCATGGATAATGGTGTAATAATTATGTAAACAGTAGCTCATGATTTGTATACTGGAAATTCCATTTTGGGAACACCCTTCGCCGTGACGTTCAGGTTAAGACTGGTATTATTATAGTTAGGAATCCTTCATGTTATACTATTATACCCAAAGGAATGCAATACTTATAAAATTATATGAAGTCTATTCTAACTTTCAAAGGTGTGTAATATGAAGTCATGCTTAATTATTGTATTTGATGGATGGATCCGATTTGACCAGGGTCTATGACAATAGAGGCCGTTACCCTGGACAGAAATTTCCTCGGCATATTACAGCACTTATGAGTAAGGTACTAGAACAGAAAATTAACATTTACATCTATCAGGCCTATTTATAATTCTGGAGCGCCTCTGAGTAGTAACCTTGAAGGAGCGCTATATCAAATTCTCAGTAAATAAATAAATAAATAAATAAATGAATAAATAAATAAATAAATAAATATGAAAGCTTGTTACAGCGCTACTTCGGATTCTACTCAAAGGCACTAAACGTCTAAATCTTGACATTTTTGGCAGTCAGGGAGTGGGCGCGGTGGTGTGGTGGTGGCGTCGTTGCCTTGGAGCCGTAAAGTTCGAAATCCACTTCGCCGCGTAAGGACCTTTGGCAAGTCCTTCACTCACAATTGCTCAGCCCTTCGGTGTAAAACTCCGATGCAGTGTCCGCTCTGCATTCGGGAGCGCCTCTGAGTAGTGAGAGCTTAAATGGTCGCTATAACAAGTGCACATACAAACAAACAATCCATTCCTAGCATATCACATTCTATCATATCCTATATTTTCCTACCATCCTCATATCTTGTCCGGACTTATTCCGTCCTGTCATATCCTATAGTCTATCATATTCTATCTTATTTATTATACCTATCCTGTTCTATCCTATCATATACCATCCTATCATAATCATTTCAATTACTATCATAGGCCTTATATAATTACTAACAATTATCACTCATAAAAATGTCACTACCACAATTATTGAGTCAACAAAGCAATAAATAGCAGCTTCGATCGCTCCAGTGATAATAGTATAGTGACTAAAGCTCTAAAACCAATAAAAGTCATCGTCAGTCGGTATTTTCTTCGATTGGAAAATCCTGAAGAAATATTATTATATTTACCCATGCATTTTAGACGATGGAGGTGAATCACTCAAACACCTTTTCTAAGCATTTACAGTCTGCTATAAATGCGAGTAGAAGAAGACGCAGGTAATTACAAGCTGATGAGGTTCTATAACATAATAGATATTTAGTGCATTGCCGTCTTATTATTATAAGCACTTGACTTACGGCTTTGACGATGCTTTCGCACGTGACTGCCGCCCATGCAACTATGGAAAATCTCCACTTCTATCTCTCTCTTGGGCTTTGTGTGTAGCCTCCTGTATGGACCAACCCATCTCCCGACAGTACTCACGTATCATGTCGCCCCATCGTCGTGGTGTCCATTAATAGCAGAGGAGATACAGTCTTGCAAAACATTCACTTTCAAACGACGGCTTCAGCTGCTGAAAAAGAAAGTGAAAATATGTACTTAGGCAAACTCCGCCACTGCTTACACTCTGCCAATGCCCGTCCCAAACCCAGATAAAAGTGGGGGCATCGCTAATGATCTATATGTTATCACACAGTCACGTTAAACTGCAACTAAACACTGCTACTATAGGTAATAGGCCTATGCCTATAATTACGGCGTGCGAATTTCGTATGGGGCCTCGAAAGTCAAAATAAGTTATCGAACAAATAAATTTATTAATTGCCTCAAAATGTAGGCTAAAGATGAAATACCAAGTTAATAACCTTCAAATTTAGCACTGACACAGTTTAGGTAAAGTTGTTATAATATAAGTTAACTTTGCCGTTTTTATTGCATTTGCACAATCACAAAAATTGTCATTATGTCGCTCCCGCAATTAAGCGCTCACGAATCATAATATTATTCTAAATATTCATGAGTACACGTGATTGACATGACGTCAAGAAAAAGAACGTGAATATAAAATTATTTAGCTCTAAAGCCAAGTTGAACGTTCGGGCGAATACGAATGCAAGATTGCCCATATTATATAGGGCCTAATAGATATACGACGACCTTAAAATAACCCCGTTTTAATAACCAATATGAAATATATATATATATATATATATATATATATATTCTTTATCTACAATAGACAAAGATCAAACATTGAGCGTCTTTTTCTAAGCGCCGCAATCATGAATATTATTGTCTATGATTATTACAGTAGAAGAAAATCTTAAATCGTTGAACACCTTTTCTAATCAAGTAAACGATCTACAAATACGAGTATGAACTTAACGTCCTTTAATAGGAGTTTTGGAGTTAATTCGTCGTTTTTAGTATGTAATAAAGTTTAAAATGTTTCAAAAACTTATCAACTTTACGGATTTTTGTTACTGCGTCGTCATCCGAGGGATTATCTTTATCCAACGTACGTAAAACTGTAGAAAAATCTGATTGTTTTGACATTATTCTCGCGCCACGCTGGTGCAAAAATAAACATTTACAAAGTACTGGAAATCATTGAGAAAATCTGAATTAAGATCACGAATATCGAAAATGGGAAAAAATAAACGAAAACTGTCAATCGATACTGCATCAAATTCATCAAAATTAAGTGAAAATTCAATGAATAACAGTGTCGCAGTCGAGGAAAGGTCGGATGAAAATCCGAAAATGAACAAATCTGAAAACGGAAAAATCACGGAAATTCAAAAAAAATCCTCTCAATTGATAAATACAAAGCCTGAATTACATGAAAGAAATAACGGACAATTTTCGGACGACGATGTCTCGAACTTGACCAAATATCCAGGAAATCTACAAAATGGGAACGCCACGGAAGAAAGCAGATTTGAATCGTATTTTCAGACGTTGGCGAGAAAACGGTCTCAGTCGGCATCGCTGGAAAATCGACGGAATCTATTGTAACAAAGGAGCTGGCCTTAAATTGTCGGCATTATGTTTCTAATAATGGTGTTGAAATATTGCGTCGCTGCTGCTTGCTTGCTCGCTTGCTGCTGCTGCCGCTGCTGCTGTGTCGCTGCTTGTTTGCCTGTCCGTCCGCTTGTCTCTGTCTGCTAGCTCAGCATACGTGCATGTGTGGAATTTTCCATTGTGCGCTCAGCATACGCCCACCTACTGGCTAGCATGCATCGCTTGGCCTAGTCTTGAGCCTATATAAGAGAGGTTCTGACCGTGCTTCGAGGCAGACGAATGGCCTGGTGAAGAACGCGGTAAAACGCGTAGTAGCTGGCTGATGATCTGGCTTGACGAGCGGTAAAACGCTTGTTGAGTGATACTGTTGTGGAGAGAGGTAAAATCCTGAATACCAGCCTTGAGCTTGAACATCGGCCTCTTCAGGTGCTCCTCCACGTGACTGGGGTTGCGGTTTCCGACTACCGCAACCTAGCTGACGGACGAAGCTGCTACGACGACGATCCACGGCTGGTGCTGCAGGGACCGGGACGACGGTCTTTCCTGCCTTCGACGACGGTCCGCAGTTGGTGCTGCAGGGACGGATACGAGGTCCGTCCTGCCTTCGACGACGGTCAACGTCACTGGAACCTGACGACGCCGGTTCGAATCCTGACCACCGCGGATCTGCTCTGACCATTCACGCAGGCGTCATTGCCTGCTGTGCTCAACGACGCCGACTCGATTCCTGAACGCTTCGCATTCACTCTGGCGCTACATAAACTGCCGCAACGACGCACGAACTCTGGCGCTACATAAACTGCTGCATCGACGCAAGAACTCTGGCGCTACATAAACTGTTGCATCGGCGCACGAACTCTGATTCCAGCGTTGTAGAAATTGACACAAACAGTTCGTTCTCGAAGTGCTATAGCGATTGTGACGCAATAAATTACTTGTGCTGTGAACTCCACATGATCTTCGTGGTTTCTTCAATAAACGTGTTTAAGCCTAGCTGGCTAGTCCTTGGTCTACAGCCAAGGCCGTACTGCGCGGACTGACTGAGGGTACCTTAACGACTGGGGTTGGTACTCGGCTCCTGGTGTTTTCGCCCAACCCCTGGTCCGCTACAAACTGGTACCAGAAGTGGGGTGACTGGAAAAATTCTGGACTTCTTCAAGCTGATTCCGCGGAAGTGGTTTTGAAAGATTCGCTGCACTTCTACGAACTGGTGAGACTATCGACAGACGGCGACAATGTGGAGTCCTCTGATCGGAGACATGGACGGAAACGCCGCTGGCTTCTCAACGACTTCTACACCCGCCGTCGGACGAGGAAGGGACCTCTTGGTCGACTACGAGGTCGAGTCCAGCCGATTCCTCGAGAAAATCGACTTCGAGGACGCACCGAAGAAGGACCGAAAAACCGTGCTGATTTCGGAAAGGGACGCGAGCAGACTGGAATCAAAAGTCCTGGAAAACGTCGGTCGCATGGTCGGTGAAAAGAAGAATCCCATGAAGCCCGGAAAATTCGACGGAACTGGATCCCTCGAGTCGTTCCTGGCACAATTCGACGTCTGCGCAAGACACAACCGATGGACTGCAGCCGATAAAGTCGACTTCCTTCGTTGCTCCTTGGAAAAGGCGGCAACGCAGCTGCTTTGGGACTTCGGAGCCAGCACCGAGGTCACGTATGAACAGCTCGTCGAGAGACTACGCCAACGGTATGGGTCGGAGGGTCAAGCTGAGACCTTCCGCGCTCAACTCTATTATCGCCGACAGCGAGCTGACGAAACTCTCGGCGACTTGCTGCACGACATCCGGAGACTCGTCGTCCTTGCCTACCCGGTCCCGTCCAACGAAACGACGGAAATTCTTGCGAAGGACGCTTTCCTTGAAGCGATCCGCGACCGGGAGCTGTCTCTCAAGGTGAGAGAACGAGAGCCGAAAACCATCGACGAGGCGTATCGAACAGCTCTACGCCTGTCCGCGTACCAACAGACGTCAGACTTGGAGGATCGTCGGAGACCTGCCAACCGAGTGCGAGGGTCTCAAGAAGTCGACGCCGGTGGACAGATCCAGTCTCAATTGGACAGCTTCTTCGCTTCGCAACGCAAGTGGCAACAGGACATGGAAGGGAGGATCTGCCGACAGCTGGACGAACTCCGAACCTCGCATCGGACGAGTTTCGGCGCCGAACCGACTGCTCCACGGACGGTTCCATCTACCGTTCCTACTCCTCCGTCTCCGCCTCGAGGAAACGCTTCAGGTGGTCCCGGACGCGGGATAACCTGCTTCAGCTGTGGACAGGTGGGCCACATGGCTCGCCGGTGTCGCCAGCGTCAGCAGTTCTCCAACCGAAGTGACGACGCACGCACCTTGGACCCACCGACGTCGGGACAGAATGGAACAACAGTCACGAACCATACAACGAGAGACCGAGCATCGGGTGTGACAACCAACGCAATCTACATCCGTGGAACGATCAACGGACAACAAAGAACTTGCCTAGTGGACACTGGGTCGGAGGTAAGCCTAGTTCCCTCTGCTGATGTTGATGGTTTGACGCTCCAGCCTAGCACGCGCATTCTTTTGGCAGCTAATGGAACGCAGATTAGAGTCTTGGGCCAGCTTGATGTTCCGATTAAGATTTCTAAAGGGTTCTTTATTGCCACTAGTTTTCTTGTCTCTGATCAAATTGGTGAACCAATGCTTGGCATGGATTGGTTGAGGCAGCATCGTTGTCGCTTGGGTTTTGGACAGGGTGCATTGTTTATTGGTCGACGCCGCATTCCTTTGGTTAAGGGCAATGGATCGCTTTGGTGTCGTAGGGTTATGGTTGCCGAGGAAACAACTGTCCTTCCTCGTTCCCAGTGTGATATTCCGTGTAAAACTCAGTATCGTGATTTGACGACCTCCGCACAAGCCTGGATGACTGAGTCTAAAGAAATCCAGCCTGGATTGCATGTAGCCAGAGTTGTGTTGGGTGATGATGCTGATGATGCTTGTATTCGTGTGGTGAATTTGAATGAACAGCCTGCCCTGTTGACGGCTAACCAAATGTTGGGCGACTTGCACCCCGTAAAGGTTGAGGAAGACAATGAGAGACAGACGGGTACTGCCGACGACAACTCTTTGATCGGGAAACTAATGGACGAAATCTCTGAGGACGTCCCGTCTGATGTGAAGGAGCGACTGAAGGAGTTACTGGTCGAATATGAAAGTATTTTCTCGACCACTGACCATGACTTGGGTAGGACTATGATTTCTCAGCATAGAATCGATACTGGAGACTCTCGTCCGGTGAGACAATCTTTGCGTAGACAACCGCTTCCGTATCAGGCTGCTATTGACGCACAACTGGACCAGATGTTGGCTACTGGGGTGGTTGAACCAGCTGTTAGCGAGTGGGCGGCAAACGTGGTCCTCGCTAAGAAAAAGGATGGTTCCCTGAGATTTTGTATTGACTACCGGAAACTGAACAACCAGACTCGGAAGGATTCTTATCCTCTTCCTAGAATTGATGCTTGTCTTGATGCTTTGTCGGGCGCTGGGTGGTTCAGTACTCTGGATTTGCGCAGCGGGTACCACCAGGTCATGATGAATCCAGAGGACTCTGATAAGACTGCTTTCATCACTCGGCGAGGGACTTTTCTTTGGCGGGTCATGCCCTTCGGCTTATGTAACGCACCGGCTACCTTCCAGCGGCTTATGGATATCGTTTTCTCTGGGTTGAACTTTGAATTATGTCTGGTGTACTTGGACGATGTAATAATCTTCAGCAGTACTGCGGAGCAACACTTGGACAGATTGGGTCAAGTTTTTGGGAGGCTTAAAGATGCTAACTTGAAACTGAAGCCTAGCAAATGCCATCTGTTCCGACGCACGGTATCCTTTCTTGGACATATTGTGACTGCGGACGGGATATCTGTTGATCCATCCAAAGTACAGGCAGTAACCGAGTGGCTTACGCCCAGATGCTTAAAGGAGGTACGGGCTTTTGTAGGATTGTGCTCCTATTACCGTAAGTTCATTCGGGGTTTCTCTTTGGTCGCCGCCCCTTTGTTTGCTTTGACGAGGAAGGACCAACCGTTCCTGTGGGGAGATGAATGCCAGGAAGCTTTCGACCGCTTGAAGGACGCATTGACTATGGCTCCTGTACTCAGCTTACCAGTGGATGATGCCGCTTACACTCTGGACTGCGATGCCTCTGACGTCGGAATTGGTGGGGTACTTTCCCAGAATATCGACGGCGAAGAACGGGTGATTGCATATGGTAGTCGGTTGTTTTCTGCGGCCGAGCGCAATTACTGCGTTACCCGAAAGGAATTGCTGGCCGTGGTAAACTTCGCCCAAGTCTTTCGTCAGTACCTGCTGGGTAGGCGGTTTACCCTCAGAACGGACCATGCTGCGCTGCGATGGTTACAGCACACTCCTGACCCGATCGGGCAACAAGGACGATGGTTGGAGAAGTTGGCCGAGTTTGACTTCGAAATACTGCATCGTCCTGGACGCAAACACGGAAACGCCGATGCTTTGTCCAGAAAGCCGTGCCGACAGTGTCATTGGGAGGAAGCTGATGCTACGGACCACTTCGTGCGGGAGGTAACGGAAGTGACGACAGAAAGCGACAGTACGACCGACATAGTGAGATCGCAGAAAGAAGACTCCGTCTTAAGCCTGGTGAGATCCTGGCTGAGCGAAGGGATGCCGAGTCTGCAGGAAATTCTGCAGGAGGAAGAGGCCGTTAAGGTCTATTGGCACCAGCGGGACGCGCTGTACCTGAAGGACGATGTGATCTACCGACGGACCCCAGACGAACTGGAACAAGTACTCGTGCCAAAGGATCTTCGAGAAGACTACTTGAGGCTGGCGCATACTGGCGTGACCGGTGGACATCTGGGCATTCGTCGTACTCGATGGCAGGTTCGAAGACGTGCCTATTGGGTCGGATGGTCCGGGGACGTAAAGAGGTTCTGTCGACACTGCGACGGATGTTGCCGGTACCGACGGGGCGCGCTACAAAGACAAGGTCCTCTGCAGCCCGTGACCTGTGGAGAGCCGTGGGTGCGAGTGAGCGTGGACGTTACGGGCCCGCATCCGAGAAGCAAGAAGGGGAACGTCTACATTCTGACCATGATGGACAACTTCTCAAAGTTCGCCGAAGCCGTTCCGATGGCCAATCAGGAGGCAACCACGGTGGCCAAGGCGTTAGTGGAGACGATCGTCGTCCGTTATGGGGCACCGCTCCAGATTCTGACGGACCAAGGGAGGAACTTCGAAGGACATGTGTTCCAAGAAATGTGTCGGCTCCTGGAGGTGGACAAGGTCCGGACGTCAAGCTATCGACCGCAGAGCAACGGTATGATTGAGAGGTACCACCGCACGCTCAACTCCATGTTAGGAAAGGTGGTGAGCGAAAATCAGCGAGACTGGGACGAGCATCTACCATACGTGGCGGCCGCCTACCGCGCCTCAATCCACGACGTAACGGGTTTCTCGCCAAACTACCTGATCTTCGGAAAAGAGAACCGAGCACCGCTGGACCTTGTTTACGGGCCGCCGGAAGGAACCGACGAGAGTGGACTCACCTATTCCACCTACGTGGCCGAACTGTCGGAGAAATTCGAGAAGGCGTACGGCACTGCGCGGCAAAGCCTCAAGAAGAACGCCGAGAGACGCAAGCACAACTACGACTTGCGAGTGCGCCCTGCAAAGTTCGAGGAAGGTGACTGGGTCTACTACTTCAGCCCACGGAAGTTCGTCGGACGCAGCCCGAAGTTCCAACGTAACTTCACGGGTCCATTCCGGATTGTGCGGGCGTGCGGTCCCGTCAACTACCTTCTCCAAAAATCGCTGAAGTCCAAGCCCTTCGTATCGCACGTCGATAAACTCCGCCACTGTTACGGGAGGACGAAGGGACAATGGAGCGAAACGGGAGCAGGGACGACCGATGGACCACCCGCGGAAGCAGCGAACGGAGCCACCGCTTCTTCGAGCGGTCGGCCAGGACACCGCTGGAAAGGAACGCTTTCAGCGGAAGGAGCGACTTCTCGGGATCGACATGGTCCCGACGACGACGGCGCAGCCATGCCGGTTGTCAATCAGCCAAGGAACAGAACGCCTGAAACGGAAGGAAATTCGCACGACGGAAACTCCGACGAAGCGGGGGCTGGTCGACCTCGACGCACCACTCGTCGACCAGTCTGGTTCCAGTAGACGGCGTGCAGGTTCCGCGCACGACGACACATGATGTTGCGAGTGAATGATGTTAAAAAAAAATTCCCATTTTTGGCTAAAGGTCTTTTCTTTTATCGCCAAAAAGGGGGGGGAGTTCCTTTTATTCTTTAACGAGGCAAAATTTTATTGCGAGAGTATCATTTTTGCAGCAAAAGAAGGGCGCTTTATTTCAAATTGTGAAAAGAACTCTTTTCTTTTCTTTGGTAAAAAGGAACCAATTCGTTTTATTGGAAAAAGAACCATTTTTCTTGTTGTGGAAAGTATTATTTTGTGAAAAAGAAACATTTTCCTTGCAAAAAGCACCATTTTTGTGAGCAGAAATGCAGTATCATTATTAGTTGTATAGGCCTAATGCTTCGTGTAAATCGGTTGATTAATCGCGTGGTTATTCGTGGTTAACTGCATGAGATTCTGTTGTTAATCGCTTAATTAATCGCACAATTATTTGCGATTATTTGCATGCAAGCTTTGCTTTGATGAATCAGTAAGTAGGACACGCTAAATTCACATTTTCATCGTTTTTGATATTGGTGCCAGAGCATGATTAATGTGTTTAGAGGACAGTCTCTCGTAGGTGGCTCTGTGCAAATTGAAGGTTTAAGATTGTATATTAATTTCGTACGTTGATTTTGTGCATTGGAGAATTCTTATGTGTCTCGTACATTTTATTGTGTCGAGCACCGTATGCTTATGCTTATAACAGTTAGTTATTTTTATTACTACAAGCCGTGCCTGGCCTCTGTTTTTCTTTATTATTTTCAGCCGTGCCTGGCTATCATTTTTATTTTTGACTGATTGTTTTGCATAACTTCTCGCAATCATGGACATCGCTGCTAAAAAAAAAAGGAAAAAAAAAGAAAAAAAAGAAGGGGGTTATGCGCACCTCGCATTTCGTACCCGAAACAGAAAAAAAAAGAAGAAAAAAGGGGGTTGTGCGCAAACGGCACATCGCACCCAAAACAAACAAAAAAAAGACGAAGGGGGTTGTGCGCAAACGGCACATCGCACCCAAAACGAACAAAAAGAGAACGGGGGTTGTGCACGACTTGCACTTCGTACCCGAAGAGAAAAAAAGAAATATTGTGGATTGTGGACCACTATGTGGCACAATTTCGTCGTTAATCGTGGACTTAATTGTCCGGGTTTGTGAAACCAGTACGGTATTTTTCTGTTTAATTTTGATCACGCAGTCTGAGTTTATGTCGCTTGTCTGATTTATTATTGTGATTATTGTCAATGTCGGTTGGTTCGATTCGCGACTTCTATTGATCAAACGATAATACTGTCTGACTTATTTGTTCATGTGGATCTGGGACCTGGCTGTCAGGATTTGTGAGAGCAATACGGTATTTTTCTGTTACGCTGCCGTTTACCTCAAAATGTTAGATGTAGGCCCATTTTGTACATTGCACATATTGACATTGTTGATATCCGTATCGTCCGGTGCCGTTCTGTGGTCTATCCTTATGGGACCACAGCTGTCTGTTAATTCATAATTCACCGTTGACGGGTATTATTTGTTTACGTGGCGCTAAGTACATCAAAATGCGCTACGTAAATGTACGTTTTTATTTGTTTCGTTTGCCAAGTTTAAGCATTTCATATATCATTTATTAATGGCATTGCTCTCCCCTTCCCCAGTGTTGCTCCGAGGGGGCCTCGGATTTTTCGTTAGGGAGGGGTGTTGAAATATTGCGTCGCTGCTGCTTGCTTGCTCGCTTGCTGCTGCTGCCGCTGCTGCTGTGTCGCTGCTTGTTTGCCTGTCCGTCCGCTTGTCTCTGTCTGCTAGCTCAGCATACGTGCATGTGTGGAATTTTCCATTGTGCGCTCAGCATACGCCCACCTACTGGCTAGCATGCATCGCTTGGCCTAGCCTTGAGCCTATATAAGAGAGGTTCTGACCGTGCTTCGAGGCAGACGAATGGCCTGGTGAAGAACGCGGTAAAACGCGTAGTAGCTGGCTGATGATCTGGCTTGACGAGCGGTAAAACGCTTGTTGAGTGATACTGTTGTGGAGAGAGGTAAAATCCTGAATACCAGCCTTGAGCTTGAACATCGGCCTCTTCAGGTGCTCCTCCACGTGACTGGGGTTGCGGTTTCCGACTACCGCAACCTAGCTGACGGACGAAGCTGCTACGACGACGATCCACGGCTGGTGCTGCAGGGACCGGGACGACGGTCTTTCCTGCCTTCGACGACGGTCCGCAGTTGGTGCTGCAGGGACGGATACGAGGTCCGTCCTGCCTTCGACGACGCTCAACGGCTGGTGCTGCAGGGGCCGAGACGACGGTCTTTCCTGCCTTCGACGACGGTCTGCAGTTGGTGCTGCAGGGACGGATACGAGGTCCGTCCTGCCTTCGACGACGGTCAACGTCACTGGAACCTGACGACGCCGGTTCGAATCCTGACCACCGCGGATCTGCTCTGACCATTCACGCAGGCGTCATTGCCTGCTGTGCTCAACGACGCCGACTCGATTCCTGAACGCTTCGCATTCACTCTGGCGCTACATAAACTGCCGCAACGACGCACGAACTCTGGCGCTACATAAACTGCTGCATCGACGCAAGAACTCTGGCGCTACATAAACTGTTGCATCGGCGCACGAACTCTGATTCCAGCGTTGTAGAAATTGACACAAACAGTTCGTTCTCGAAGTGCTATAGCGATTGTGACGCAATAAATTACTTGTGCTGTGAACTCCACATGATCTTCGTGGTTTCTTCAATAAACGTGTTTAAGCCTAGCTGGCTAGTCCTTGGTCTACAGCCAAGGCCGTACTGCGCGGACTGACTGAGGGTACCTTAACGACTGGGGTTGGTACTCGGCTCCTGGTGTTTTCGCCCAACCCCTGGTCCGCTACAATAGCATGGGTTCAGACCATTACTTGTGTAACATAATTGTAAATGAGGAGGTTCAAATTGAACCTAACATGAGTATGCAAATGTGGAAGTTGAAGAAGGCCGACTGGAAAGCTTTTAAGGAAAATAGTCAATATTTTTTAACTGAAGGTCTTATTGATGAAAATAATAATGATACTTTCAAAAATATTGTAGAATCTCTCACGTCATTAGCCAATGAAACGCTACCTTGTAAGAAAAATAAACCCAACAATAAACATTTCCAATTAAATAGGAAACACAAACCAACTCCATTTTGGAATAACAAATGCACCGAAGTAATCTACAGCAGAAATAAAGTTAGAAACAAAGCTATAAAGTCAAAGGAGTTGAAAGACTACATAGAATTAAAACATCAAGAAGCAGTTGTAAAGGTGACCTTAAAATCAGAAGCAAAAGCTAGTTGGGAAAACTTTTGTTCTGAATTAACTGACCAAACTAAATTGGGTAAGGTATGGGACATGGCTCGACGGATGAATGGTGTAACATCATATAGTTCCATCCCAACCTTAAATTCTAATGGATTGCTTGCAGAGAATAATTTAGACAAATCTAACCTATTGGCGCAAATGTATGCCAATACTAGTAGTAATAGTAACTATAGTCCAAAATTTGTTGAGCATTTAAAAAGTGTCAAAAATGAACATAGCCCAATTCCATCTGATAACTTACCAGACCTAGAAGACATAGAGGCTCTTAACGAAAATTTCTCAATCAAAGAATTAAAAGATGCCATTCGAAATTCTAAATGTAATAAATCGCCAGGCGATGACAAAATTCCTTATGAATTTATTAAACATCTACATAGTCGTGCACTTAAAATATTGTTAGATTTTTACAATAAGATATGGACAGAGAGTGAATTGCCTGATGATTGGCATCATGCTATTATATTACCTCTTTTGAAACCGAATAAGAGTGCATCTAATCCTGAATCCTATAGGCCCTAATCATTGACATCAACTCTGTGTAAAATCATGGAAAAACTGATTACTAATCGGTTGCAGTGGTTTGTGGAAAAAAACAATCTGCTTTCAAAAAATCAGTCTGGTTTCCGAAAAAACAAAAGTACTATAAACCAGATACTTAAATTGCAAGATAATATTTTGAAAAAGTTTAAAAATAAAGAAGATGTATTAGCAATATTTATTGATTTTGAACGTGCATATGACATGCTCCATATTCCAACATTACAGAAAAAGCTCTTAAATATGGGAATTATAGGTAAAACATATAATTGGATAGTAAACTTTTTATCCAATAGAACATTTCAGGTCAAAGTTGGTGCTTCTCTCTCTGACATTTGCATTTTAGAAAATGGTACACCTCAAGGGTCCATTATATCACCCTTATTGTTTCTTATAATGATAAATGACATACCTGGTGAGTTAGATGGAGTACAAATGACCTTATTTGCTGATGACAGCTCCATTTATGCTAGCCATCGCAACCGTAGTAAATTGCAGAACAAAATTCAATTGTCATTAGATACAATTAATGCTTGGTGCAATAAGAACGGTTTTAAAATTTCTATCAGTAAAACTATAGGAGTGTTATTTACTAAGAAACGCAGGCTATCAAACATTGACATAAAAATTGGGAGTGAACACATTAAAATTGAAAAAACAGTAAAATTCCTTGGGGTAATTTTTGATCACAGGTTGTCATGGAAACCACATTTAGAATATGTTATTGCTAAGTGTAGAAATCGTATGAATCTTATGAGAGCAGTGTCTGGCCACCATTGGGGCGCTTCGAAAAAAGCCCTAATTCACATATATCGGGCCCTTATTAGATCAGTCATTGATTACGGGGATGCAGCTTTTTCATCAGCACCTAAATCGTATCTAGATAAGTTATCATCTATTCAGACTGAAGCGCTTAGATTGTGCTGTGGCGCTGCCAAAGGAACTGCAGCCATAGCTCTTCAGAATGAGTGCGGTGAAATGCCTCTAGAAATGAGAAGATTGCAGAGTTCACTAAAGTTGGGTGCTAAAGTTTTGGGAACTTCTGATCATCCGCTTGAATCTGCTTATAAATTGCATTGGACGGATGAGTTCAGAACATCTGGTCAAAATAACCAGTCCACTTACATAAGAACACATAGTTTTTTCTCCTCTCTTAATCTCCCCTTTCAATCCCCCACCTTTCCTACGACTCCATTTTGGTTAAATAATGATATTGATGTCGATGTGAGTCTTCACAAAGAAATGAGTAAGAAATACGACAACCCTGAGCTTTTGCATCTTCTATCACTGGAACATATAAATAAATATCCTACTTTCACGCACATATATACAGATGGTTCAAAAGTAGATAATTTAGTCGCTGCAGCTTATACAATCCCTACCCTAAATTTAGACAAACAACTCCGTCTTTGTGACAACTCTAGCATATTTGCAGCTGAATTAACTGCTATTAAAGAAGTATTCTCCTGGATATCAGGAAATGAAGACCAAGACCTTAAAGACTTTGTTATATTTTCTGACTCTTTAAGTGTTCTGACGTCTATTAAGAATTCGTTTACAAAGTCCCGTCCAAACCTATTACAAGAAACAATAAGAATCTTTAATCAAATTAAAATTAGTAAAGTGCTTTTGATCTGGATCCCGAGTCATGTAAATATATTAGGTAATGAGAGAGCGGATACTTTAGCAAAGCAATCACTGACTATGCCAATTATTAATTCAACAAACTATTTAGAATTGCAAGAAGTTGCTTCAATTGTAAAATTGCATGTAATTGAGAAGTGGCAGACATACTATGACAGTGTTCCCAAGGGCCATCACTATAAATATATATCTCCAGTTGTGAACACAAACTTGAAATTTACAGACCTTGATAGAAAGAAGGAGGTTCAAATTTCAAGATTACGATTAGGCAAGGTAAATCTAAATGAAAGACTCTATATTATGAAAAAGCATGAAAATGGTCTTTGTAATTTATGTAAAGTCCCAGAGAACATAGATCATTTATTATTAACTTGCAAAAAAGAAAATATCTCTACCACTTTAAGAGATTCCTGTGTTTCTTTTAAAGTAGACTTCAACATCAAGAATTTGCTTGATCGTGGTTATATGCAAAGTGTTGTTTATAGGCTTATAAACCTGATAAATAAAGGAAAAATTGTATAATCTCCGTCATTTGTGGAACAGTGTGGAAATGTGCAAACACCATTTTAATCTGGGAAGCTTTATTTCTGAATGTTTGTTGTTATTTTTGATGTTGTTTGATTTTCTCGTAAATTGTGTGAGCTAAATTAAGAAATAGAACAAGATTCGTACGTTGGTTGATCTACAGATTTATAGAGACATTGAGTAACATATTAACAGTTTTGAAACATAGTTGTTTAGTATAACAAATATGATATAAAAAATTTAAGTTGTGTGACAATGTATTCAAAACTGATCATGCGTGTGTACTGTTGTTGTTTTGCTATTATTGATTGTCATGCAATTGTAACATGATTGTGTGGGAATATATTTTGTCGTCATTGCTTTTGTTACAGCAAAACTATATCTAATAGTAACCTGTTTAAGAATTTCTTTCAATGAAATGTAGAAGTTTTGAATCAAAGTCGTATTAAGAATGGTAATCAAGAAAATTATGTGACATTTCTTGCATGTAAGCATGTGACAATTACTGCAGTATATAAATGAATTTCCTAAGCAAAGGTTTTAACATAACTTGAATTATTGATGTTATTAACTGTTAACCATTTTGCTCTCAAGCAATGAACACTAATGACATTGAAAACTAATATTATGTTATAGCTATGGCAACGAACATTGATATTGTTATGACAACGTTATATGGTGTATTTTGAACGCCATAAATTCACTATTACTGTCCTGTATAAGCTGTAAATTGTCGTCAACGGCCTTAGATGCCATACGACGACGTTAAACTTTGGTTAAATAAATACGTCCTTTAATACGAGGACATCAACAGCATTAATTTCCAATCGACGGCTTCAGCTGTTGTTTAATTATTATGATTAAAAATCAAGTACTTCTAAAAAGTATACATGCATGAGTGATGCCATATAGGTATGAAGTGTAAGCAACTTCAGTTTCTTAGTCTCTGCATATGACGACTGATGGCCAATCCTCTCCCTCACCGTCTATTCTTCACACCAACAGCATTACATAATAATATCAGAGTGGTCCCAAAAGCTTAGATGACCTGGGCCACAGCAGCAGAGGAAGCAGAAACCTCAAAGAAAATTTTCTACCCCGGCGGGGATTTGAACCCGTGGCCTGTTGACTGACAGTCCAGCGTGCTAACCACTGCACCATCGAGCAAACAGTTGAATGATGTCCAAATAACTTACAGAGCCAAATATAATGAAAATCGTCGTTTAATTTCAAAATCAAATTCACGACCCAGACGAGACCCACCTTAGTAGCTGTTACGCCCCCTCTGATCCTATGGTGACCCGACCAGGATCTCCTTTGGACTACTCTCATGGATAACCTTTTTGACCCAACGCAGCGCTCGTGAATAAGCTGGTGCCCCACGCTTGGCTTTCGAGTGGCACTTCAGAAGTGTTAAGATTACGATTACGATTACTAAACTGACACAACGCAGTACGATTACAATTCATGGCATGACGAATGCTCACAAGTCATTACATGGATCGAATTTAACTGCCTGGCAGCCATGCAAGGCTCTCATCGCATCAAACTACTCAATTTACCAACGCCATCTGCCGAATAGAAGGTTGAGTGGACCTTTGGGAGGGTATAGCACCTTTACGCTCTTCAGTGCCAGAGTGTTACCAATGCCCTAGCTATAATTGTACTCCCTCCCCGAACTCAATAACTAATTGGGTGGCAAATTCCACAGCTACAGAAAAATTCGAAAAACTCAACGTTGCCGCGAGTGTCGTGGTGGTGGTGTTGGGGGTGAGGGCTAAGGGAACTACAAAGGGTTACTTTGTGTGACTGTGTCCATTGTTCGAGTGCAGTTATTATTACAGCTCGAGGGGCTAACCCTGATGGTTCGCCTCTTGGTGTTATGTAGAATGATGATGTGGTTCATTGCTAATATAGGGGGGTTGGGTTGGGTTACCGTGATGGGTCGTCTCTTGGTGTTATGTATAATACACCATGTGGTTTATTGCTGCTCTGAATGGGCGGTGCCTAAAAATGATTCTATGCTGAATGTGTTGGTTGCCACTGCTATGAATGTTGTACGGCAAGTTATACGGTTCAGTAAGCTCACAGCTGGTTCTAGTTTTTAAACAGGGTCGCATAGGATAAGGACAAGTTTTCTTGTAACTTCAACAACTCTCTTACATACCGTAGCCATCTTGTCTATTCATCCATCCATCCGTTCGTTCGTCAATCTATCTGCCTTTCTAGTTAAGTAAGTAAGTAATCATGTAAATAAATAAGTAAGCAAGTAAGCAAAAAGTAAGTAAGCAAGTAACTAAGTAAATATCTAAGTAAGTAAGTAAGCAAGTAATTTTTATTTACATTTGATAAGGCTCATGCATTTTAAAATGAGCTATAACAAGAGCAAAATAATGATTCAGTCACAGATCTCTATAATTGTCTATGTGTCTGTCTGTCTGTATAGAAATTATGTGTGTAAATATGTGTGTATGTATGTGTGTTATACGTGCGTGTGTGTATGTGTGAATGTATGCGTGCATGTCTAGCTCTGTCCACACATGTATGTGGTGCCAACACATTCATCCATTCATACACCCATACAATCATTCTCACACCTTTCTTCCCTCTCTCCCCATTGCCATTCCTCACTTCTTCCTCATTCCTCCATCCCTCCCTCCATCCATTCATCTATCCATTCATCCCTCCCTACCGCTCTACCTCCCTACCTCCCTCCCACGTTCCCTCCATAATAGTATATCCACCCATTCATTCATTCATTCATTCATTCATTCATTCATTCATTCATCCATTCACCCATTCATCCATCCATCTATTCATCCATCCTTCCATCCCTCCATTTCTCCATCCATTCATCCATCCATCCATCCATCAATCCAGCCATTCATCCTTCCATCCATCCATCCATCCTTCCATCCATCCTTCCATTCATCCATCCATTTAAACATCCATCCATTCATCCATTCATCCATTCATCCATCCATCCATCCACACACACATTCATCTATTTATTCATCCGTCTCATTACTCAGTGACCATTATTCATACGTCTGTAAACTCCACGCAGACATAAGTTCACTTAAAATTCTAAACGTCACAAACAACAATTTCCACAGATTACATCAACATCAAATATTGAGAGTTCACCAACAAGCCAAGAGGTAACCATAGACACCAATGACGTCACCATGGGGTCACTTATAGGTCAACGTACACATCCTTCACCCAGTGACTACTATGGAATGTCGATGATAGATAACGAAGCTTCGAGAATGCGCCCAAACAAACAGCCCGTAAACATTTTTCGCAACTTCTTCATCCGATAGGAATTCAGCATCGTACAGAAGCCACGAGGCAGGCAGTAGGCAGTGGTGGCTGGCAAGGAAGGCAGAGGTAGGCGCATGAGTATGCACACAGGTAAACAAGCAGAGGCGTGAAAGGCTGTTTACATGTTTCTTGATGCACTGACAATCGCACGCGGTCCCGTCAGGTCCAGAGTTTCAAACATCAATCAAATAGCTTGTTATTTTAAATAATAATTATTAAACTGACCCCAAACCACCTTAGATTTAATGCCTTAGCCCTGTTGTTTCTGAGCTTTTATTGATCTAATTTGAAACGTTGTTAGTATGTCCGCTGACGTTAACACCGGCATAATCGTTATAACACATGTTATTTAAGCCGTGCGTGGAAAATACTTTTCAATCCACGACGTGTTTTGATCTTACTCCACATAGTGCAGTTTATTCTTATCCAACCTCTCGAAGCCTGCCTGCATGCATAATATAATATTAGTCACTGGTATCGGCCGTACACAATAATTTGATCCAGGCTACTTCGAATTTATTGGAGCTCGTGATTTGGTAAGTTCAAAGGTTAAAGGTCGGACAGTGTAGAGGGCGTGTCCACGAGGCTGTTCCATCAACCCTCCCGTCGTCTATATAATTATGAACGCAGTTAAGTTTCAACCCCCGTTGGGCATAACTAGCGCTAGGGTTAGACGAAAGTTGATTCTTGCCACAAACCTCGGCTGCCATTACTGTGATTCACATCGCTATCCACGCCCCTCCCTCACCTGGCCTGGCACCTCCGCCAACGCCTCCCGCGATCCTTGCACACCCGTGTTTCATGCACTGCTTGTATATAATTTTGAGCTCACCTCGTCAGAGTGCCGTTAAAAAACGAGACTTCTAAAGAATCTGGTCCGCCCTGAGAAGTCCTGGTTCGCGTGCAGCTACTGAAGGGTTCAAGTTGTAGCGCTGCGGTGTGACTCGAAAGCATGACCGTGGAAAATCTGGTCCGGGTGGTTGTTGTAGTCCGGTACAGTGTAAACTTTGCTGACTTCTATGGCGCTTCCATCACGAATGGTCTTT